>JAGKTI010000235.1:91941-111209 GCA_018397915.1 Birgus latro | reverse complement strand
TACAGCATGATGAAAACAGGTTAGGCATGAAAATCTTTATGGTAACCATAGGTTAGGTTAGGTTAGGACCGGACATGAAATTCACATCTTCCACCTTTTTTCTAGCTGTTTTACTTAAGAACCATGCATGGAAAAATTAAATTGCAAGCAGGAAATTATGATTAACATTTAGGGTAATTTTTTAACACATGTACAGCATGATGAAAACAGGTTAGGCATGAAAATCTTTATGGTAACCATAGGTTAGGTTAGGTTAGGACCGGACATGAAATTCACATCTTCCACCTTTTTTCTAGCTGTTTTACTTAAGAACCATGCATGGAAAAATTAAATTGCAAGCAGGAAATTATGATTAACATTTTTGGTAATTTTTTAACACATTTACAGCATGATGAAAACAGGTTAGGCATGAAGTTAGGGTACTTACGAACAAGAAGCTGCCCTCTGATGTAATAACCCACTCTATCATCTCAGACTCTGACAGGAAGACCTTGCACCTGACACACCTTTCCAACTGAGAATCACCAGCACTTATCACCAACACTTTNTACAGCATGATGAAAACAGGTTAGGCATGAAAATCTTTATGGTAACCATAGGTTAGGTTAGGTTAGGACCGGACATGAAATTCACATCTTCCACCTTTTTTCTAGCTGTTTTACTTAAGAACCATGCATGGAAAAATTAAATTGCAAATTTGGAAATTATGATTAACATTTAGGGTAATTTTTTAACACATTTACAGCATGATGAAACCAGGTTAGGCATGAAAATCTTTATGGTAATCATAGGTGAGGTTAGGTTAGGTTAGGATAGGTTAGGTTAGGTTAGGACCAAATATGAAATTCACTGGCTTCCACCTTTTTCCTAGCTAGAGTGCACTTAAGAACCATGCATGGAAAAATTAAACTGCAAGCAGGAAATTATGATTAACATTTTTGGTAATTTTTTAACACATTTACAGCATGATGAAAACAGGTTAGGCATGAAGTTAGGGTACTTACGAACAAGAAGCTGCCGTCCTGATGTAATAACCCACTCTATCATCTCAGACTCTGACAGGAAGACCTTGCACCTGACACACCTTTCAACTTGAGAATCACCAGCACTTATCACCAACACTTTCCAGAACGTTTTTTTTTTATAACTGGAATCACATCACTTCACTGCACTGTACATAACAGTAAATTCCCGTGTGGTCTAGTGACGATCATCACACACATGATGAAGAAGGTGAAAAGCAGTATCAAGCACTGTAGGAGGTAGGGTATCACACAAAAGCAATCACTTCGGCCGCCATTGTCGGAGGTGTTCACGAGGCAGTAGCTGAGTGGGTAATGGCGACCGACAGACAGGCGCCACGAGCGTAAACACAGCCGATCGGCGCGGGCGGGAAAATCAAACCGACGCGGTCCCAAAAAATCGATTTTTTTTTTTTTCATTTTTTTCGATTTTTTTTTTTGGCATTTTGGGGGTTGGGCAGCCCACAATATCCAAATAGTGAGTATATCCGAGTATTGGACGTCTGAATAATGGAGGGATTACTGTAGTCACTTACGGGGTACCTTGTCAAAGGCATTCTCCAAATCTAAATACACACAATCCACCCAACTGTCCCTGTCCTGTAGCACATCAATCGCTCTTGGGTAAAAGCTCAACAAGTTGGAAACACGACCTTGTACTTCTGAATCCAAACTGATTTTCAGCCAAAATGTTCCTCTCCTCCAGATATTTTATTCATCTGTCTCTCAGCATTCTCTCACACAATTTTGTGACTATGCTGGTCAGGGACACTGGTCTATAATTCTGAGGTTCTTCCTTGTTTCCTCCGTTTCAAACTGGTACCACATGGGTCTTCTTCCATTCCCAAGGCACTTTCCCTTCTTCCAGAGAACGCACATTTAAACCGTGAATCTTATCCACCAGTTGTTCTCTGCATTCCTTAAACATCCAATAAGAGATTCTGTCTGGTCCTGGGGCTTCCCTTACATCTTAAGTTTCTTCTAATTTATACACTACCTGCACTTCCACTTTCATATCTTTTATCACTACATTTCTAGTCACTCCTTCTCCCTCCACAAAATCCCTTTCTTTAGTGAGAACCAATTGGAAAATTTTATTCATTATTTCAGCTTGCATAGCCGCATCTTTATAGATCTCTCCTTCTATTTTCAGGTTGGTGATTCCTTCCTTTTGTTTCAATCTGCCATTAACAAATCTATAAAACAATTTGGGTTCTTCCTTACATTTGTCAATGAATGTACAGTAATCCCTCAAATATCCGGACATCCAATAACCGGACATACTCACTAACCGGACATTCTGGGCTGCCCAACTCCCAAAATGGAAAAAAAATTAGAAAAAATCGATTAATTTTCGATTTTTTGGGACCGCGTCAGTTTGAATTTCCCGAGCGCACCGATCCCCTCTGTTTACATGTGTGACGCCACTATCGGTCTCCATTACCCACTCCCCTCCTCCCTCGTGAACAACTCCGAAAATGGCGGCCGAACTGACTGCTTTTGTGGTGATACCCTACCTCCTACAGTGCTTGATACTTCTCTTCACCTTCTTCATCATGTGTGTGATGATGGCCCCACCTCCTGAGAAGAGGAAAAGAGTGGTTCTGACCCTGGAGAAGAAGAGGCAGATATTGGACAAGGTGGACGCCGGCTGGTCAACAGGGCGCATCTTACGTGAGTTCAACCTCCCTCGCTCCACCTTGTTTGATATCAAGAAGTCCCGAGACAAACTACAGCAGTACACGGCTGATTTCGCATCGAAGACCAGACGAAACGTGCAGAGGAAGGTGATGTTTACTCCTAAGTATGCAGACATCGACCCCTCCACGTTGATTTCGTATTGACAACAACGTGCTGCTGTGTGTTGGTACGTGGAACGGAGCTGAAAGCTGCTGCTGAGAAGTTCACAAGGCTCCATGGATCGTCACTAGACCACAAAGGAATTTACTGTTGTGTACAGTGCAGTGAAGTGATGTTATTCCAGTTATAAAAAAAAAAAACCTTGGTGAAAGTGTTGGTGAGAAGTGCTGGTGATTCTCAAGTGGAAAGGTGTGTCAGGTGCAACGTCTTCCTGTCAGAGTCCGAGATGATAGAGTGGGTTATTACATCAGGACGGCCGCTATTTGTTCGTAAGTACCCTAACTTCATGCCTAACGTGTTTTCATCATGCTGTACATGTGTTAAAAAATTACCGAAAATGTTAATCATAATTTCCTGCTTGCTATTTAATTTTTCCATGCATGGTTCTTAAGTAAAACAGCTAGAAAAAAGGTTGAAGCAGTGAATTTCATGTCCGGTCCTAACCTAACCTAACCTAACCTAACCAAACCTAACCATTTTTCTGGTAGCAATTAACATCATTTACTGTATTTGATGCTTTGTATCCAATAATTTAGTGCATAAAATGTGAGAAAAGATGATTTCCATGTCCGATACTTACTTATATTATGCTGGCAAGTTCTGAGCTCCTATGACTCACTCACCCCTAAATCATCATTTTTTGGTTAAAATTCAATAAATTCATGCTATGTATGCATTATTTATGTGAAAAGGGACCTAAATAAGTGCTATACATGTCCACTAGGGAGGTAGGAAGGTAGTTTTCTGATTTAGGTTAGGTTAGGTTAGGGTCATGAAAAACCAGTGCTGGAGCTTCAGGACCAATATCCGGACAAAACCTATATCTGGACATGCCTTTGGCTCTATTACGTCGGATATTGGAGGGATTACTGTATTCTTGTATACACTATTCATTTCCAGTTTGTCTATATTCCTCCTTTGTTCTATTATTACCTCTCTTTCTCCAGTTGTTCCATGCCACGTCCCTCTCTTTTTTCGCTATTATGCACCTTCTGTTAAACCAATCCTTTTTCCTGTTTTCTTTCCCACTTATTCTTGGCATATATTTTTCCACTCCCAAACTACAGAGGTCTAGAAAGACATCCCACTTCCTCTGCTGCTCTGATTTCTCTTAATTTTCTCCAATCTGCATTTTCGAAAAATTTTCTCAATCCGGTAAAGTCTGCTTTCCCCAAGTTGTATCTTCCCTGCCTATAAAGTTCATCTCTTGGCACCACGTTCCCTTTTATCATCTGGAACTCATGATCACGTGATCATTTTTTCCTATAGGACACAGATATTTCAAAAATTCAATTACATCAGGTTTTCTGTTTAGCAGTAAATCTGGTTTTGCTGGTGTGTCATCACCTCTGAATCTTGTCTCTTCTTTGACCCACTGGGTCATTACATTATTCATTGCTATATTAAACAATATAGTGCCACACGAATCTTCACTGCCTCCTGAGTCCCATTCCTCCAAGTTCACTCCTTTACAATTAAAATCACCCATCAGAATTATGTTGCTGCTTTTCTCAATCACTCTCTGTATATATCTAACCATGTATGACAACATCTCCTGGTATTTGTCATCATTCCATGACCTTGTCTTAGGGGGAACATATACTTCTACGATGTCTCCCTTGCCATTCTCTCCAGTTTCTAATTTCACTTCAGCCCTACCCTCTCCCAGTTCAACATTATCCTCATTCATGTTGTTCTTCACTGGTATCATCACTCCTCCTCCCACTTTTTCTTTTCTGTTCCTTCTCCACAGTATTTGTATTTACCATCTCCCATGTGGATATCAAAATCCCCTCTTATCTTGGTCTCTCCAAAGCACATATCTGGTTCATGTATCCTCAAGAAATTGTTGATTTCTAACCCTGTCGATATTAAACCATCAACATTAGTATGTACCACTTTCAAACTTTTTTCATTCTTCTTTATTCCCTCTTCTCTCCCTATCTCCATCAGTACCACTTCCTCAACATCTGATCCATAACTCTCCAATAAAACATTGTCTTCTCTTCCACCATTCTCTGTTCGTTTTTGGCCATTGCTTCCTTTACTACCTCCTTTATTTTGGCACTTTCTTCCCATTTCCATCTTTCCTTATCTAAACATTCTTGAACTCCTCTTTGTCTGATAATTTCCATGTTCTGCTGATGATTTCATTTATCATTACCTGAGACTTAAACTTTAAGTGGCCTCGGCCCTCCTTCCTCATACTTTCCTAGCCTAAAAACTTCTTCAGTCTCTTCTTGAGCTTCATTGTTATCCTCCATAACTACTGATGCTATCTTTTTTGCCTTACTTAGTCTTCTCTTTCACTTTCTGATCTTACTGTCATACGTTTTTCTTTTACTCCTGAAATTATCACACATTTTTTCTTGTCTGCAACACTCCTGACTAGAGATTCCCTACTTCTTAGTACCCTAACCACTTCAACTTCTGTGTGTGTGTGTGTGTGTGTGTGTGTGTGTGTGTGTATTTACCTATTTGTAGTATACAAGAATTGAGCTAAGCTCGTGTTGTCCTGTCTCCATATCTACATTCATCTAATCTAATTTTAAATACATGAATGTTTTTCGCCTACACCACCTCTTCGTCTAAGTCATTCCAAATACTTATGCTTCTATTTGGGAAACTGAACCTTTTGAGATCATTAAGACATCTACTTTTCCTCAACTTGAAGCCATGACCTCTTGTTCTTCCATCATCCAACACAAAAAGATCCTCTCTATCCACCCTTTCCAATTTTCTTACATTTCTAAATATCGTGATCAAGTCACCACTTTCCCTTCTCTCGCGCAGTGTTGGTAACTTCAGTATTTCCAATCTCTCCTCGTAGGTGAGTTCCCTTAAACCTGGTATCATCTTCGTTGCCATCCGTTGAACCCTTTCTAGTTTATCAATATGCTTCTTCAAATGAGGTGACTATACCACAGCCGCATACTCTAGTCTTGTTCTTATCATGGTCACTATCAACTCCCTCAACATTTCCTCATCCATATAATTAAAAGCTACTCTCATGTTGGTCAGTATTCCATAAGTTCCCCCAATAATTTTGTTAATATGCTTTTCTGGTGACAAGTCATCCAGAATAATCACTCCCAAGTCTTTCTCATCCTTTCTTTTACTAATCATCTCATTGCCCATTTTATATGTCCAGTGTGGTCTTCTTTCACTTATACCCATTTCTAATACATGACACTTCTTGGCATTAAAGTCCATTTTCCAAGTCTGGCTCCAGCTGTGTAGTTTGTCCAAGTCCTCTTGCAGTTCTTTACAACTATCAATACATTTAATATGTTTCATAATTTTAGCATCATCTGCAAACATACTCATGTAACTATTCAAACCCTCTGGCAAATCATTTACATATATCAGAAACATTACTGGGGCCAGGACAGAGCCCTGGGGTACTCCACTAGCCACATTTCTCCATTGTGAAACCCTGTCTCTTATTACTGTTCTCATCTGCCTTCCTGTCAAATAATCTCCCATCCATTTTAATAGTTTCCCATGCACCCCTCCAAAGGTCCTCAACTTCCACAATAGTCTCTTATAGGGCACTCTGTCAAATGCTTTCTTAAGATCCAGATAGACACAGACCGCCCATCCCTCTCTCTCCTGTACGGCATCTGTTACCCTACTATAGAAACTTAATAGGTTAGTAACACATGATCTTCCTTCCCTAAAACCAAATTGTCTTGGTGTTATCACTTCATTTTCTTCTAAATACTTTATCCATCTTTTTCTAATAACTTTCTCACAGATTTGACAAATAATACTAGTAAGTGACACAGGTCTATAATTAAGTGGATCCTCCCTATCTCCTCCCTTAAAGATTGGCACGATACTTGCTCTTTTCCAATCTTTAGGTAACTGTCCATTTTCAAGCGAGGTCTTGATGATGACATAAACTGGCCACACTAACTGGTCGGCACATTCCTTCAGGATCCATCCAGCCACACCATCTGGTCCCATTGCTTTTCTCACATCCAAATCCTTCATCAGCTGTAGCACCTCATTCATGTCAACTGTAATTTCAGCCATTCTCGTCAGCCTGGGTTCCATTTCAGGCTCCCTAAATTCGTCTTCCAATACATAAACTGACTGCAGCTTGTTGTTCATTATTTCACACAAGTCTTCCTCTCTTTCGTATGTTTCATCTCCATCCCTCAGTCGTATTATACTGTCCTTAACTTTCATTTTGCCATTTACAAACCTTTAAAATAGTTTCGGCTCTTTTTTACAGTTAGATACAATATCTTTTTCGTATTTCCTTTCCTCTTCTCTCCGTACCCTTACATATTCATTTCTAACCTGCTTGTACTCCTCCCAAGCCCTTTCACTATACCTTCTTCTCACTTTATTCCATGCTTTTTTTCTTGCCTCTTGTGCCATCCTACATCTGTTGTTAAACCATTCTTTCTTCCTTTCAATAGCTGCAGAAAATTTTGGGACATACTTAGTAACTCCTGTTTTATATACTTCTATCAAAAACTCATATTTCTCATCAACATTTGTGATCATATTCATTTTACTCCATTCTACATTTTGGAAAAAGTTCCTCAGGGAAGCAAAGTCTGCCTTCCCATAATTGTATCTATTTTCTCTGTGTTTTTCATCTCTTTCTCCTTCCCTCACTCCTACCACAACCATCTCAATTACCAGATGATCACTTTTACCAAAGGGGCAATGGTAGGTTATGTTTCTCACATCATTTGGGTCCTTTGTGAATACTAGGTCGAGCCTGGATGGTTCATCAACACCCCTAATTCTTGTGTTTTCTTTGATCAACTGGGTTAACATGTTTTCCATCATCAATTCCAATAATTTATTTCCCCATGATTCCTCATTGTTCCCAGCATCCATACGTTCCCAATCAACTTCTCTACAGTTAAAATCTCCCATTAATATTATTTTATTTCTTCGTTCAATTAACAATTCTAGCCTAATAATGGATTCTCTTATTAACTGTTCGTAATCTTCCTTTGTCCATGCCCTAGTTTTGGGGGGCATATAAAAAACTATTACATCCATTTTTTCAACATACCTGTCCTCTATTACAACTCCCAAAAGTTCAGCCTTGGTATTTTCAATTTCTATATTCTTTACTCTTAGGTCATTACCTCCCCCAAATTTACCTTCTCTGTCCTTCCTCCAAATCTTATAATTGTTCTAGCCAAATAACTTTGTATCGACATCTTGGGGCAATTTAATCTCTACTAAGCAAACAATTTCAGGTTTATTTTCATTTAAGTAGTCTCCAATTTCCCATTTCTTAGATATTAATCCATCTACATTACTGTACATGATGCTCAGATTCGCTGCACTGTTTTTATCTTTACTCATTCTTCTCTTTTTCATATTCATATCCATCCCCTTTGTTTCCTTCACATCTAGTTCTTCACATACCACTTCCTTGCTTTCATATCCATCACTCTCCAAAAAAAAGTTTTACGTTCATCCTCTGTCCTCCTGTCATTTTTTTCCTTTACTTGGTCCTTGAAAGATTTTAAAACTTCTCTTTCTTCTTCATTCAAGTCTTTTCTTACTATAATATTTTCCCTCCCTGCCTCTTTACTCAGTTTCCAGGTCACCTTAAGTATGTCATTTACTACAGTTTCTGAAGACATCTTAACTCGAATTGGTCTTGCTTCCCCTTTCTTATATATCCCTATCCTCCTTACTTCCTCAATTTCTTTTTCCCACTTGTTTCCTTCGGGATCGATCTTGTTCAATATTTGCCTCACCTGATTTGAATCTCTCTCGAGTCTCACAGACCTAACTTTTTCTTCCTCCTCCCTGTTTCCAAATATTATCATACATCTGTTCCTTTCTACTGTTTCTCTCACTATTTTCTCTTTTTTCTTCAATATTTTCACTACATTTTCTTCCATTTTTTTCTTGTTCATTTCCCTTTCTTCCTGAATAATTTCCCTTAAGCTGACCACTTCATTCTGTTCTTCTTCCACATGTGCCCACTTTGCCTTTTGCTCTTCTAACACACTACTTACCTTCTCTGTTTTGTTACTACTCTCTTCTAGTTTTCTCCTTAATTCAATACTTTCTCGTTTCAAATTCTCGATCTCCTGGTTCGCTGTCTCATTGGCCTGTATCAGACTCTGTATAGTATTTTCAGGCATGTCTCTTGATACTAAATCTTCCATTTTCTTTTCTAGTCCACTAATTCTCATAATCAACGTTTTAACCAGATCCATTACATTTGTTTCACTGTCAAATCCTGGAAAATCCAGTTCCCCAATGTTTACATGGATGGCCATTTTTAAGGTCGGTTGCAGTACTAAACTGAACAGCTGTTCCCAAAATTCCTATAAAAACATTCATGTATACTTACTGACAATAGTTGTTTACATTTTGGTAGACTACAATAACTTGCAATACTTCAAATTTTGAACAAGACTGGAGACAAGACAATTCCTGAAAACTACTTAGGTTTGTTGAGAGGCGGTTTGAGACATGTCTTCTCGCTGTGGCTGCTGCTGTGTGTGTGTGTGTTCTTACCTTACCTAATTGTATCTTAACAGGAATGAGCCAAGCTCGTACTGTTCTGTGTATTAAAACATTTTTATCATACATATCCTTAAATTTATTAATCGTTTTGGCACACACTATTTCATTCAGTAGTACATTCCACTTATCAATTCCCCTATTTGGGAAACAGAATTTCCTTACATAATTAATACCTCTCTATTTATGAAGGTTTCTTGCGGTGTCCTCTTGCTGATGCTTCCCCATAGGTTATATATTCATTTATGTCTATTTTCTCTTTCCCTAAGATGCATTTATATAGTATATTTATGTCTCCTCTTTTCCTTCTCTCCTGTAGTGTTGGTAGATTCAATTTTTCTAGTCTTTCTTCATAGCTTAGATCCCTTAAGCTTGGTACCCATCTTATAGTGGCCCTTTGAACTTTTTCAATCTTATCTATGTGTTTCTTGTGATGAGTATCTAAGACTACTGATGCATACTACAGGGTTGGTCTGATGAATGATGTTATCTTTTCAGAAAGTCTTCATTTAGGTATGTGAATGTTATTCTCATATTAGCAAGCAGTGTATAGTATACATGTTCTTTGTGTGTGTGTGTGTGTGTGTGTGTGTGTGTGTGTGTATTTACCTAATTGTGATATACAGGAAATGAGCTACGCTCGTGGGGTCCGGTCTCTGTTTCTCAATAAGTCAAATTTTGCCTTAAACTCTTTTAAGTTTTTAGACCGGACGATCTCTTTGTCCAGGCTATTCCACAGATCTATACATCTATACGGAAAACAATATTTCTTGATGTCCTTCGAGCAGCTTGGCTTCTTTAGTTTCATTCCGTGTCCTCTTGTTGCTCTCTCATCCCACACAAACAGATTTTCTATGTCAATTTTATCTACTCCTATCATGGTCCTGAACACTGCAATCATGTCACCCCTCTTTCTCCTTTCCTCTAAGGAGGGCAAATCCAGCCTTTCCAGCCTCTCTCTGTATGGCAAATCTGCCAGACTAGGGACCATCTTGGTTGCTGTTCTTTGTATTCTCTCAATCTTGGTTATATCTTTCTTTTTGTGTGGGGACCACACTACTGCTGCATATTCTAACCTTGGCCGGATCATGGCCACTATCAATTTTTTCATCATCTCCTCATCCATGTAATGAAATGCCACTCTTATATTGGTCAAGAGTTTATATGTCTCTCTCACTATCTTATTTATGTGCTTTTCAGGTGACAAACTATCCTGGACCAGCACTCCCAAATCTTTCTATTCTCTCGCTTTTCTCATTGGTTCATTACCCATCAAATAATTCAATGATGGCCTCTTGGTACTTTTACCCATTTCCAATATTTTACATTTTTTTGCGTTGAATTTCATTTCCCACATCCGGCTCCAATCATATATCCTATCCAGATCCTCCTGTAGCATTTTACAGTCCTCTTCAACCTCTACCTTTCTCAAGGTCTTTGCATCATCAGTAAACAGGCTTGCGTAGCTGTTCACTCCATCTACCATATCATTTACATAAATCAAGAACATTACTGGTGCCAACACCGAGCCCTGTGGGACACCACTTGTTACTTCCCTCCATCCAGATGTCCTGTCCTTTATTACTGTCCTCATTTGTCTGTCACTCAAAAAGTCTCTCATCCATTCCAGGAGGCTTCACTTAAGTCCTCCTATATGCTCTAATTTCCATAATAGTCTCTTGTGGGGTACTTTGTCGAAGGCCTTCTCCAGATCTAAGTACACACAATCCACCCAACCGTCTCTCTCCTGCAGCACGTCAATCGCCCTTGAGTAGAAGCTCAACAAGTTGGAAACACATGACATTCCACTTCTGAATCCAAACTGACTTTCAGTCAGAATATTCATCTCTTTCAGATATTTTATCCATCTATATTTCAGGATTCTCTCACACAATTTCGCAACCACACTGGTTAGGGACACTGGTCTATAATTCAGGGGTTCTTCCTTGTTTCCTCCCTTATAGATTGGCACCACATTTGCCCTCTTCCATTCCCGAGGCACTTTCCCCTCTTCCAAGGAGCACACAATTAAATTGTGAATCTTATCCGCCAGTTGTTCTCTGCATTCCTTCAGTACCCAATTAGAGATTCCATCCGGTCCTGGGGCCTTCCTTACATCTTGAGCTCCCAGTAATTTATACACTTCCTGCACTTCCACTTTTATATCTTTTATCACTACATTTCTAATCACTCCCTCCCCTTCCAAAACTCCCTTTCGTTAGTGAAAACTGATTGGAAACATTTGTTCATCATTTCAGCTTGCAATACCGTATCCCTGTAGACCTCTCCATCTACATTCAGTTTGGTGATTCCTTCCCTTTGCTTCAATTTGCCATTAACAAATCTATAAAACAATTTGGGTTCATCCTTACATTTGTCAATTATACCTTTTTCAAAGTTCCTTTCTTCCTCTCTACGTATTCTTGTATATTCATTTCTAGTTCTTTTATATTCTTCCTTTTTCCTGATATTACTTCTCTTTTTCCATTTGTTCCATGCCATGTCCCTCTCTTTTTTCGCTATTATACACCTTCTATTAAACCACACCTTTTTCCTGTTTTCTTTCCCACTTACTCTTGGCACATATTTTTCCACTCCCAAATTGTAGAGGTCTAAAAAGATATCCCACTTCCTCTGTATCTCTTTTGTCTCTCTGAATTTTCTCCAGTCCACATTTTCAAAAATTTTTCTCAATTCTGCAAAGTTTGTTTTCCCAAAGTTGTATCTTCCTTGCCTATAAAGCTCATCTCTTGGCACCACGTTCCCTATTATCATCTGGAACTCAATGACCACATGATCACTTTTTCCTGTAGGACACAGATAATTTAATGATTCAATTACATCAGGTTCTTTGGATAGTAGCAAATCTAATCTTGCTGGTGTGTCATCACCTCTGAATCGTGTCTCTTCTTTAACCCACTGTGTCATTACATTATTCATTACTATATTTAACAATTTAGTGCCCCACGAATCTTCGCTGCCTCCTGAGTCCCATTCCTCCCAGTTCACCTCTTTACAATTAAAGTCACCCATTAGGATTATATTGTTGCTTTTCTCGATCACTTTCTGTAGATAACTAACCATGTCTGACAACATCTCCTGGTATTCATCATCATTCCATGCTCTCGTCTTAGGGGGAACATATACCACTGCCATATCTCTCTTACCATTCTCCCCAGTTTCTAGTTTCAAATTTATGCCTTCGGCTCTGCCCTCTGCAATTTCCACAGTATCTACGTTTATATTGTCCTTCACTGCTATCATCACTCCTCCTCCCATTTTTTCTTTTTTGTCTCTTCTTCATAATTTGTATTTCCCACCTCCCATATGAATATCAATATCTTCTTTCAATTTAGTCTCTACAAAGCACATAACATCAGGTTTGTGTACCCTCAAAAAATCATTGATTTCTAACCTTGCCGATATTAGTCCATCAATGTTTGTGTACGCCACTTTCAAACTTTTTTCATCGTTTTTTATTCTCTCGTCTCTCCTTCCTTCCATCGGTATCACTTTCTCAATTTCTGGTCCATAACTCTCCAATACAACTCTGTCTTCTCTTTCTCCGTTCGTTGTTCGTTTTTTATTTTTGCTTCCTTTACTAACTCCTTTAATTTAGCTCTTTCCTCTTCATTTGCATCTCTCCTAATCCAAACATTTTTAAACCCCTCTATCTCTGACAATTTCCACGTTCTACTTATGATTTCATTCACTATTACTTGGGACTTAAACTTTACTTTCAAGGGCCTTGCCCCACCATCCTCGTACTTTCCTAACCTAAACACTTCATCAATCTCTTCTTGGGCTTCATTGTTTCCTTCCATAACCACTGATATTATTTCTTTAGCCTTGCTCAGTTCCTCTCTCTCTCTTTCAGATCTTACTGTCATTAGTTTTTCTTTTATTCCTGAAATTATCACACATTTTTTCTTGTCTGCTACATCCCTGACCAAAGATTCTCTACTTCTTAGTACTCTAACCATTCCTTCTCCACTTTTTCCTTACTTTCTTGTTCTATGATTTCCTTCAAATTTACATTTCCTTCCTCCTGTATTTTCTTCCACCCCTTATGTTGCTCCTTAATTTCCTGAATATGCTCATCTTGCCTCCTCGATTTTGATTCGTATTCATCTAGTTTACTTTATATTCTGTCCCTATCTTCTTCCAACCTCTTATTCTCCCTCTTCAGCTGTTTTATTTCATTTGATGCGGATTCGTTATTCGCCTTTAATTCTGTAACTTCTTTTTCTTGTTCCTCACTACGTGTGCTAACTTTTTCCAGTCTATTCTGTAGGACTTTGATCTCTCTCTCTTGCTCTATGGTCCGTTCCTGCAGCTGCTTAATTACTTCCCATACCTTTTTTTAACTCCTGGACATTCCTCTCCGCCATTTTCTCTACTCCTGCTACTCTTGTTTCTTGCAGCTTATCACTTCCTTTGCCTACATTTAGCTCGGTGAAGCCCACAAATTCCCCCTCGCCAGTTGTAAACAATCTTCCGTCTCTCTCCGCCATGATACAACCATATGGAAACTTTCTTTTTCACTTTGTCTTGTATTTTTAGGGCCGAAACTTGCGTTTTTTAAAACTAATATCCGACGGGACCACCACTCACGCATTCAACCAGATAATCACAATAGGCTATCTCCTTTTCGCTGCTAGTTCTGCGATTATTTCCCCTCGATCTAGGAGCAGCTCCGTCTCTCTCCCTCTACGACCTGTGTGTGTGTGTGTGTGTGTGTGTGTGTGTGTGTGTGTATTTACCTATTTATAGTATACAGGAGTTGAGCTAAGCTTGTGATGTCCTGTCTCCATATCAACATTCATCTAATCTAGTTTTAAATACATGAATGTTTTTCGCCTGCACCACCTCTTCATCCAAGTCATTCCAAATACTTATGCTTCTGTTCGGGAAACTGAACCTTTTGAGATCATTAAGACATCTACCTTTCCTCAACTTGAAGCCATGACCTTTTGTTCTTCCATCATCCAACACAAAAAGATCCTCTCTATCCAATTCTCTTACATTTCTAAACATCGTGATCAAGTCACCTCTTTCCCTTCTCTTGTACAGTGTTGATAACTTCAGTTTTTCCAATCTCTCCTCGTAGATGAGTTCCCTTAAATGGTATCATCCTCACTGCCATCCGTTGACCTCTCTCTAGTTTATCAAAATGCTTCTTCAAATGAGGAGACCATACCACAGCCACATACTCTAGTCTTGGTCTTATCATGGTCACTACTAACTCCCTCCCTCAACATTTCCTCATCCATATAATTAAAAGCCACTCTCATGTTAGTCAGTAATCTACAAGTTTCTCCAATAATTTTGTTTATATGCTTTCCTGGTGACAAGTCATCCTGAATAATTACTCCAATGTCATATTCATCCTTTCTTTTACTAATTATCGCATTGCCCATTTTATATGTCCAGTGTGGTCATCTTTCACTTATTCCTATTTCTAATACATGACACTTCTTGGCATTAAAGTCCATTTTCCAAGTCTAGCCCCAGCTGTGGAGTTTGTTCAAGCCTTCTTGCAGTTCTTTACAACTATCAATACATTTAATATGCTTCATAATTTTAGCATCACCTGCAAACATACTCATGTAATTATTCAAATCCTCTGACAAATCATTTACATATATCAGAGAAGGGAAAGATGTTGTATGCAGCCTGTCAGAAAAGGCAAACCACACCCATCAGCCTCACAACGCAAACTGCCCGGGCCCCCGGCTGCATACCGCAAGACCGTTCCGGTGATGTCATCACTCGTGACTTAGCAGGTGTGTGCACGCGCACACACACTAAAAGCAATATGCAGTAACACTCTCGTCCTCTCTTCTTAATTTGACAAAAGATTCCAAGGATGAAGCTGGATGGTCTATTTGCGTCTGATACACACTATGTATCCAATACATAGACTTATGTGTGAGTACCATCAACACCCGATACGCACTTTGCATCCAATACATACACTTTTGTTTAATTACTATCAAGACCCAGCCTGTGGCCACATACAGATATGTGATGTCTCTTGAAGTATTATAAACTTTCTAGTCTCGGCTGACTGCTGCACGCAGCCGCTCGGTCGAGGCACCCTTCTTGGTGAGACAATCAGCCAGTTGTTGTGATGTATCCACCCAAGATACATCATCAATCGCTTCTCGCTCCAACATGTCTTGTAATACAGCATTATCAATCCGCAATCTCCTGTCTTCTACGCTCCTACAGGAGTAAAGGGCATCCACCAGACTCTTGTTGTCGATGAAACACTTTATTTTGATCTTTCCACATCCAGAAACCTCACGCAATATGTTGGAGAGATATACAGCAGTTTCAGCACATTCAAGCAGCACCAACGCCTCAGCAGATATGGTAGATTTGACGACCCTCCTGATCTTTCTCGTCTGCCAGAATATAGGAAATCTTGCATCACTAGCATCTCGTAGGAAGATCACAAAACTTCCCTGAGATCCATTGCCTACAAGGTTGGCAAATGAGGCATCCGAAAAGCACTCTATTCGACAGTCCTCGATCGGCCCCATTCTTGGAATGTATAGCTTCATGTTGTCAGTCTTCACCCTTGAGATCGCCTTATTGAGTCTAAGCAAATCCGCTACGGTAGCTAGGTTGCTAGTCACACTCAACTAACACACATCAAAGACAACATCTGGCCGAGTGTGTGTGGCAATCCAGTTGAGTTGCCCAATTAATGCTCGGTACTCCGTTTTCTCAGACTCGGACAGCTGTCCTGATTTTACTGCTGCACGATGTTTACTCAGCGTGACTGGTTTCAAAGATGAAGCATACAGGAATTGGTTGAGCATTATGCTGCCATCGATGTTGGAGATGACACTGAGACCAGTGTATTTGAAGGCTTCTGATTCTAATTGCCGATGAGGAATATTTGACTCAAACGGTTTATCACTTGCTGTTCAAACTCATGTGTACCAGCCCAAAGGAAGTCGTCGACATGGATGCATACAATGCCTTCGACTTTGCCACTATTGCTCCAAGAGAACAGCGCTGAATCCAGTGATGACACTTTAGTTCCGAGACTCAACAATTGATCTTTTACGCACAGATACCAATGCCTAGCAGGATCACAAAGGCCGTAAACAGTTTTCTTTAGTCTCCATAACTTACCATTTGCATATGCAGGCAGAGGACGTAAATGAACAACTCTCTCAATGTTGTTACCTTGCAAGTAGGCAGCTTTCACGTCCATAGTGTGGCAATCCCACCGATTGGTGGAGGCCAAAGAAAGTGCCAAACGCACTGCTTCTTTTGAACAAGTAGGCGAGTTTTCCGGAGATCCACGGTGTCTTCCTCAAATTCTCTGGCGACTAAGCGGGACTTAACAATAGGCTTTCCATGTTTCAGTTTTTCCGTCACAACCCACTGAACCGTTATGGCACCTTGCCCAACATCATCTACTTCCTCATACACATCATTATTCTGCCAGTTTGTAATTTCATTTTCCTTAGCACATAATACGGCCTCAGAGTTGAAAAGAACAAGAATTTCTGCGTCATCATCAACCACTTCCCATTCGCTAAAATCCTTCTGCAAATCTATCCAATCAATGCTGCCGTTAGAGTCCCTCTTCAAATTGTAGCAGTGTTTGTACTTTCCAGTGGCTTTACCTGCCCGACTCATAATCCTTCCAGACACAACTCTCCACTTTCTGAATGTATTCCCTTTATACGTTGACCAACAGAAACTTTGGGAAGCTGATTAATCAGAACAGAAACTCTGGAATGCTCATCAATCGGAACCACACCATCTTCCGAGTTGTCATCTGGTGGATAGTCATTCAACACTTGTGAAGAATCGTCATTAGGCTTCTCCTGGACAACATTGTTCTTCTCATCACTGCTGACACCACTTTCAACTGTAGTATCTTGCTCTGGCGCACGCGCTAGACAACACACGTGCACTAGCACGTATACACCGCCGTGTCTCACCAGAATTTGTTTCCCATCTCTGCCTATTACAATTCCGGGACTGTGCCACTCATGACTGTCATTTCTTTTGTAGAAGACTTCATCTCCATTTCGGATGTCGTTTAAGTCACTCGAATGTACGTTGTGCCGCACAGCCCTAGCCATACGTTCATCTGATTCAGTCTTTATAAACTCGTCTTGCTAAATGAAGAGCATTCAAGTTGTCTCCCACAATTTTCAAAGGTGATGAAGGTTCCAAGGCTGGAGGATCATTTGTGTACACATTAGGCAGGCCAGGGTTCTGACCAAAAATAAGTTGGTTAGGAGAAAAGCCTGCATAGTTGGTGAGAGCATTTCTTGCCAATACTGCCCATGCCAAGGCCACATCCAATTCACACAGGCTATCAGCCATTACCTTCCTAACAATGTCACCAATGACTGCATTTTGACGCTCACAGACTCCATTGCTCCATGGACTCTCTGTAGATGTTGTCATAATCTTGATATTGAAGGCCTCTCCCAATGCTCACATTTCCGCATTGTTGCATTAACAGCCACTGTCTGTAAGAATTTTTCTAGGTGCACCAAACACAACAATCCAGCTCCGAAATATTCCTTTGATAATGGTGGACGCACACTTATCCGCGATTACTATCGCATTACAATACCTGGTCACCAAATCAACGAGGACTAAGAAATAATGCCTTCCCCAAGCTTTCAAATCCATGGCTATGGCTTCGTTAATCTTAGACGCCATGGGCAAACTGACTACGGGTCGGGGCTTGGCTTTCTTAAATCTGCAACAGACTGTACAAGCATCAGATACAGCCTTGATAGCCTGCTCCAGTTCTGAACTTTTAATCCCTGCATCTATGATCAGATTAATTAATTTCACCGATGTTGGGTGTCCAAATTGCCTGTGAAGCTTCAACATCATCCCCAAGAGATGCCAGCGTGATTGTTTCACAAAATTCATGACCTAGTCATAAAGAAATTGGAAGCAAGTAATGGCCTGAAGATGAGGACTTCAAATTAATGATAGTTCCACAAATTTTGACCTGGTCACTTCCAAAGTTAATCAATATTTTTGCTTTTTCCATGGAATGTTTACTCAACAGCAAGGGAATATTGCAGTTCAAAACATCAGTCACGATGGTTGCACGCATATTTCCAATGTAGCAGGGCAGAGTAACACGTTTGAGGGAAGAAACTGTAAATGTCGTGGGTGACGCTTTTTCTCTTATAGCTTCACGTTCGTAATCAGTGAGCTCACTTAGATAGCAATTGATCCATTCAACTCCAAATACAGTTGTAGAACACCCTGTGTCTAGAACAGCACATCCCTTAGATTCTTCTACTATAGTCTGTAACTTACCTCTACTAGCGGCATCATCCGCATAGCCCATAAATAACGACAAATGCACTACTTCAGAATTTTCTTCTCGACTACCGTCGTTTTCGTATACATCTGGACAGTCACGTGCCCAATGAAATCTAGAATCACATACGAAACACCTCGATATCTTTCCGTCAGACCCAAGTGGGTTCTGCCTCCTGCCGGTGGATGAGCGTTGAGGAATTTTAGCAGATACGGTTGAATATCGGTCACCATCACGACCTCAATCACGTACTGCACCACCCCGCAACATTCTCCGTCCTTATCGAGTACCTCAAACATAAAACGTTTCCCCATCCCCAACTTTGTCACTTCAAAATACTGGTTTGCCTTTCACCTCCCTGGCAGACACCGATGCATCGTTCTGCCCGCCAATTTCATCAGCAAAAATACGATTCAGGGCAGATTTCATGTTTTCGTATGTCACCTCAGTTATCACGGACATCACTAGTTGTTGCTCACTGTCTGAAAGTTTGCATGCAGCTAAGAGCATAAAAGCCATCACAGAATTTGGCAGTGCCA
>JAGKTI010000235.1:57652-87309 GCA_018397915.1 Birgus latro | reverse complement strand
GAAGGGGAGCTGCAAGGCTTGGTAGATGAGTTTGGGAGAGTGTGTAAGAAACGGAATCTAAAGGTGAATGTAGGGAAGAGTAAAGTGATGGTCTTCGAGAGAAGTGAAGCCAGTGAATGTACAGTGAGATTGGATGGGGAGGATATGGAGAATGTGAGTGCATTTAAGTACTTGGGTAGTGTGATGAGTAAGGATGGAAGTCTGGAGGGTGAAGTGCTTGAAAGGGTGCAGCAGGGAAGGAAGGTTGCTGGTTCGTTGAAAGCAGTGATAAGAAACAGGGAAGTGAGCATGGAAGTGAAAAAGTTGTTACATGACAGTATTGTGATACCAACTCTAACATATGGAAGTGAAGCTTGGACCCTGTTGGAAGGACAGAAGTCAAGAGTGAATGCAGTGGAAATGAGTTATTTGAGAGGAGTATGTGGAGTCACATGGAGAGACAGACTAACAAATGAGGAAGTGAAGGAGCATTGTGGTGTGGATGTGGACGTGATAGGAAGCGTTAGGAGAAACACGTTAAGGTGGTTTGGGCATGTGGAGAGGATGGAGAGTGAAGGACTGATGAGGAGAGTGTATGTGAGTGAGGTGGAGGGCGGGGAGAGGGAGGGGGAGAGGGAGGGGGAGGCCGAGGATGAGATGGAGGGATGGAGTGGAGTGGTACATGAGGGAGGGGGGTGTGAGTTGGGAGCGGGGTAGTGAAATGGCGGGGGACAGAGTGACATGGAGGCGATTTGTTTGTGGCCACCCCGTTCGGGATTGAGGCGTCTGGCAATAGATAGATAGATAGAAAACCATGCAAAAACACACACACACAAAAGACCCTACCTAAACACTACTGTATGTACAGTACCTCTCCTATTTTTGGCACTGTTTTGGGGTCATTCTGCCATATTGTGACCACACATAGGACTATCCGAAACAAATGTTAACACCAAGGAAATTATGAAAGAAACCTAAAGCTACCTGCCGAAAAATATTTGATTGTGGTACTTACCACCCAGTGCACCGCTGCCAGGTTTCGTAACCTGCCACCTCCAGCAGGTGTAGAGTTGTCCCCTGTGGTCTATTGGCAAGCAGTAGTGCCTAACAGAGGTCAATAAACTCCTCCTCATCATCCTCAACCTGCTGGAGCTGGGCGATGACTGGTGATGGTGATGGTCGCCTACCCACCTCAGGAGACTCCGAAGACAGCCGCAAACTTACGTTCAATGGAGACTCAGCAGCTGTTGACATGCTCGGTTGTGGAAACGAGCTGGTGGTGGTGGTGAGAATGGGCTGGCACTCATGGGGGTTGCAGGCTTGAAGAATGAGTCGATCCTGGTCTGATGATAGGACCAACGATTCTGCCAGAGGATGACAGCATCCCGGACTGCGCAGCTCCATCGCCAGATGGAGCGGCACCAATTCCCTGTCGCAGTGTGGGTGCTGGGCATACTTCAGCCCCCACTCCAGGTAACCACGGAGGACACTGAGATGAGGGACTGAAAAAGTTGCGGAGGACTGTGAGTCAGTGTCCTCATCCTCATCAGTCACGCTGTCCTCTTCTGTGTCCGCAGAGGCAGCAGTGGCGATCTCCTCATAAGACATGGACTGGTAAGCAGGACTGCCGCCGTTGTTGTCCAACCAATCCCGCATGTCATCAACGTCCACCTGCTCTCCTGCTTGTCTAGGGCAACTGTTGAAATCATCCATGACAAACAACTGAAAGTCGTGCTAGGCATCAATTCCCTGCAGGAGACGAGAACAACCACTTTCGAGGGTTTCGACGGAGACTTCCTTCCATGGTTTGCCCAGTTGAACACGGCAGACCTCAGGTCATAACGCCGAAGATTCAGCAAGATCTGCTTCTCACGTGTCCTCCGCCACATCCTCATCCACCAGCACTACCATCACCTCATTCAGGAACCTCTGGCACTACACTCTCTTGGCAGCCACGATAACACCCTGGGCCATTGGTTGAATCAGAGCAGTCATATTAGGTGGCAGAAAAATGCACCTAATCCGCCCGTCCAAAGCAACCATATCCTTCTCAGATGGATGCTCAGGAGCACTGTCCAGGAGCAGGAGTGCATTTACCTGGTCACGAGCGATTCCAAGGACCTCCGTTTGATAACAGATAACCTCCTTGAAGAAATGTCTGTGGAACAAATCACTAAAAACCTTAGTGGTAAACAAGGCCTTCACAGAATGGTGCCACACAATAGGCAGGCTATCCATCAACCCAAGGAGACAACGTGGTTGTTTGCACGCCCAACAACAATGGGTTTGAGGCGGTGTATCCTCTTAGCATTGGCACAGCACAAAACAGAGACAAGCTGTTTGGATAACTTCCAACCAAGCACAGACTTCTCCCTTTCCTCAGCCAGGGTGTGGGTGGGCAAGGAGCGGTAGAACAGACCATTTTCATCAGCGTTATACACTTGACCAAGGGCAAGGACCTCGTCCTTGATCAGGCGCTGCACTTTCTGGCGAAACGGGTGTACTTCCTCTGTTGCCGCATCCAAGGCCTCACCGTATGCCTCAAGCCCAGTAAGTCCATGGAGTAGCTTGAACCAAAAGAGCCATCCCTCAGATGCCTTAAGTCCTGCAAGTTATGCAGGTGTGCAAACTTCTCAGCAAAAGCCTTCACCTCGGTCCCACGCACTAGCACACCAGCACCACATTGCTGACGAAACCACATCAATGTCGACCGGTCGATCATGGTGTGGTAGGCCTGGGCCATTACCTTCCTGTTGCCGCAAAGTCTGCTTTTGTCAAAGTCCTGTCCGTGCTGTGTAAGCTTGTCACGTGACTTCTTGATATCAACAATGTTGAATGTGCTAGATCATATTTGCAAAGAATGCATCCTGTGGTCCAGCCTGCATCAACCTTGCCCAATAGCTCATGCTTCTTCTCCAGACTCAGAACCTTCCTCTTACGCATCTCAGGTGGTGGTGGGTCCATCACCACACACATGAGAATACAGCAGAGCAGGGCCACAACCAGAAGGAGGTAGGGAACCACCATAAAAGAAACCGCAGTCACAGCCATCGTTGCAAGCGGAACCACTCACGAGGGGTACAAAAGCAGGAATTGAATGAGGACCTCTGTTTGCCGGCAAGCAGTACAGTACAGCTGCCATATCGCACCCAACGGTTGCTTTTGAGCACAGAGGAAGAAACACACAGCAAACTGACATCTATCTATAAGGTTCACTTCCGTCTGCCCAGGCAAGGTTTGGTACAAGACGGCAACAGCAAATGACCAGTAGATCACCGCCTAAGGCAGTGTATGACTACTGCAACCTGCCAGGTGACTCTCACCATTCGGTAGGGAAGTGGACAGGCGCACGTGATAGGGGGTTTCCGCACTAATCCCGGAGGCCGGGGGACTCCCGCCATTTGGTGTAGGGCTGAACGGGCGGTTTTACCATACATATACTAGTGGGCTGTGGTCTGTGTTACACGCACGGTGGCCACTTGTACACCTCAGCCAGGACCAACACTCGCCTCCTCTGTTCAAAAATAACCACAGAATTTTCTCAATGATATATCTTTCCCAGGAAAAATTACATAGGGTATCTTTACCTAACCTTTCGTAACAGGGCTGCTTGGCTAAGGTGGCTGACTGTGGTACTGAAACAAGTACAGTACCCATACCAAATGGAAGTTTATTGTACAGTACAGTATTGTACTTTACATACTGAACACAAATACAGTACCGTCCTATCACATACATTGGTACAGAAATTACTGTACTGATACTCTTATCATCATCGTAGTGTGCATGGTGTGTGTCTCCCGGTGGCCGCGCAATTTTTGACCTTCCCGCAGACGGGCGCTGTCAATGAACATGTACTCATAGGTTGTGGTCTGTTGTACACGCACGGTGGCCACATGTACCCCTCAGTGAGGAACCACGCTCACCTTGTCCTTTCCAAAATAACCCTAAGATTTTCTAGAAAATAAGCTCAATATGTTTCCCTGGCAAAATTACATAGGTTAGCTTTACTTTACTTTACCAAACCTAACCTATCCCAATACAGCTGCTTGGCAAAGGTGGGCGACTGTGGCAGTGAAACGAATACCCATACCAAATGGAAGTGTATTGTACAGTACTGTACTGTACATACACACATACAGTACTGTACTATCATATACACTGGTACAGAAATTACTGTACTGATATTGTACTCAGTGTGGGAAGGTCTCTCTCTCTCTCTCTGCATGTGTGTGGTGCATGTGCCTCCTGCTGGTTGTGCGATTCTCGACCTTTGGTAGAGAGGTGGACGGGGTCTGTCATCGAACATGTACTCGTGGCTTGTGATCTCTGTTCGATGGTGGTGGTGGCTGGGCAAGATTAAGCCCTGTGGCCGCGCGACTTTCGACATCTGGTGGAAAGGAGGACATGCCCAGTATCCAGATAATGAACACGTCCGGATAAATGAAGGATCACTGTATATTCATTTCTAGTTCTTTTGTACTCTTTCTTTATTCTATTATTGCCTCTCTTTCTTCATGTGTTCAATGCCGCATCCCATTCATTTTTAGCTATCATACCTCTTCTGTTGAACCAATTCTTTTTCCAGTTCTCTTTCCCACTTGCTTTTGGCACGTGTTTTTCCACACTCGAATTGTAAGAGCCTAGAAGGATATCCAACTTCTTCTGCACCTCTCTTGTTTCTCTGAATTCTCTCCAATCCACTTCTTTGAAAAATTGTCTCAATCCTGTAAAAGTTGTATCTTCCATGTCTGTATAGCTCAACTCCTGTCGCCACATTCTCTCCACTCGCTTGGAATTCAATCACTACATGATCACTATTTCTTATAGGACACAAATATTTCAGATTTTCAATTACGTCAGGTTCTTTGGTTAGCAGTAAATTCAGTCTTGTGGTGTGTCATCACCTCTAAATCTTGTCTCTTCTTTGACCCACTGGGTCATCACATTATTCAGTGCTATATTTAACATTATACTGCCTCACGAATCTTCACTACCTCCTGAGTCCCACTCTTCCCAGTTCACCTCTTTATAATATAAATCACTTACGAGGATTACGTATATTGTTGCTTTTCTCAGTCATCTTCTGTAGGGGTCTCACCATGTCTGACAACATCTTGTATTCACCCTCATTCCATGCCCTTGTCTTGTGGGGTACATATGCTACTGCAATGTCTCTCCTCCTTTCCCTCTGGTTTCTAGTTTCATATTTACCACCTCCCAGTTCCATATCATCCACATTTATGCACTTTTTCACTGCTATCATCACTCCTCCTCCCATTTTTTCTTTTCTATCTCCTCTCCATAATTTGCATTTACCATCTCCCATTTGGATATCAATATCCTCTCTTAACTTGGTTTCTACAAAGCACATAATATCTGGCTCATTTACCCTATAAAAATTGTTGATTTCTAGCTGTGGCGCAGTTAAGCCATCTACGTTAACATACGCCACTTTCAATCTTTTTACATTATTTTTTATTGTGTCCTTCTCCATTCCTTTCTCTGTCAGTCTCACTTCTTTAAATTCTGATCCATAACGCTCTAACAGAACTCTGTTTTCTCTTCCTCCGTTCACTGGTCGTTTTTTTCCTTAGCTTCCTTGACTACCTCCTTATTTTAGCTCTCTCTTCCTCATTTGCACCTCTCTCTTATCCAAACATTCTTGAACCCCTCCTTGCCTGCTAGTTTCCATGTCTTGTTGGTAATCTCATTTACTATAACCTGTGGCCAAAACTTAACTTTCTGTGGCCATGCCCCTCCCTCCTCGTATCTTCCCAGCCTAAACACTTCAATTTCTTCTTGAGCTTCATTTTCGCCCTCTTTAGCCCATCTCAGTTCTTCTCTTTCTCGTTCTGATCTGACTGACATAGGTTTTTCTTTTAATCCTGAAATTATCATACATTTTTTCTTATCAGCTACATCCCTAACCAAAGATTCTCCACTTTTTAGTACCTTCACCACTTCCTTCTCCATCTTTTCCTCATTTTCCTTTCTCTGTTGTTCTAAAATCTCCAAGACTTTATTTTATCTTCCTGCTGAGTTTTCTTCCACCTCTTGTGGTGTTCTTGGACTTTCTTGATATGTTGCCCGTGCATCATAGTTTTAGATTCATAACTGTCAAGTATACATTTCAGCTTGTTGCTTTCCTCCTTCTGCCTCTTATTTTCCCGTTTAAGCTGTTTTATTACGCTTGTGGCTAATTCATTATTCACTCTTAATTCTGACAACTTTCTCTCTTGGTCAACACTGCATGAGCAGACTCTCTCTAGCTTGTTTTTCAACTCCTTTATCTCCCTCTCCTGTTTTGAGGTTCAATCCTATAATTCACTAATTATTGCCCGTACCTGTTTTAGTTCCTTCCAGATACTGTATACACATCTTTCACCACTGCCTTGCACTGCGTAGTGGATGACCAGGTGTGACATTTGTTTACAACCTGACTGATAAGCATATTGTGTATTGCTCACTCATAGAAAGCATAGGTTTTAAAATGTGTTTTATGATAATGTAAACTTATACAAGTCTGCATTACTGTAATCTTGAAGAAATACAGGACTGGAATTTTACACTTACAGTTATGCAATGTGTGTGTGTGTGTGTGTGTGTGTGTGTGTATTTACCTAATTGTGATATACAGGAAATGAGCTACACTCAAGGGGTCCCGTCTCTTTTTCTCAGTAAGCCAAATTTTGCTTTAAACTCATTTAAGTTTTTAGACTGGACAATCTCTTTATCCAGCCTATTCCACAGGTCTATGCATCTATGCGGAAAAGTATATTTCTTGATGTCCTTGAAGCAGCGTGGCTTCTTCAGTTTCAGTCCGTGTCCTCTTGTTGCTCTCTTATCCCATACAAACAGATCTTCTATATTAATTTTATCTACTCCCATCATGGTCCTGAACACTGCAATCATGTCATCCCTCTCTCTCCTTTCCTCTAAGGAAGGCAAATCCAGCTTTTCTAGCCTCTCACTGTATGATAGATCTGTCACACTGGGGACCATCTTAGTTGCTGTTCTTAGTATTCTCTCAATCTTGTTTAAATCTTTCTTTTTGTGTGGGGACCACACTACTGCTGCATATTCTAACCTGGGGCGGATCATGGCCACTATCAATTTTTTCATCATCTCTTCATTCATGTAATGAAATGCTACTCTTATGTTGGTCAAGAGTTTGTATGTCTCTCTAACTATCTTGTTAATGTGTTTTTCAGCTAACAAACTATCCTTGACCAGCACTCCTAAATCTTTCTCTTCTCTCGCTTTTGTGATTGGTTCATTACCCATCAAATAATTCAGTGATGGCCTCTTGGTACTTTTACCCATTTCCAATATTTAACATTTTTTTTGCATTTCATTTCCCGCATCTGGCTCCAATCATGTATCCTATCCAGATCCACATGCACCATTTTACAGTCCTCTTCAACCTCTACCTTCATCAAGAACTTTGCATCATCAGCAAACAGACTTGCATAACTGTTCACTCCATCTACCATATCATTTACATAAATCAGGAACATTACTGGCACCAACACTGAGCCCTGTGGGACACCACTTGTTACTTCTCTCCATCCAGACGTCCTGTCCTTTATTACTGTCCTCATTTGTCTGTCTCTCAAAAAGTCTCTCATCCATTCCAGGAGGTTACCCTTCAATCCTCCTATACTGTATGCTCTAGTTTTCACATTAGTCTCTTATGGGGTACCTTGTCAAAGGCCTTCTCCAAATCTAAATACACACAATCCACCCAACCATCTCTCTCCTGTAGCACATCAATCACTCATGAGTAAAAGCTCAATAAGTTGGAAACACATGACTTTCCACTTCTGAATCCAAATTACTTTCAGCCAAAAAGTTCGTCCCTTCAAGAAATTTTATCCATCTATCTTTCGATTCTCTTGCACGATTTTGCGACCATGCTTGTCAGGGACACTGGTCTATTAATAAGGGGTTCTTCCTTGTTTCCTCCCTTATAAATTGGTACCACATTGGCCCTCTTCCATTCCTGAGCCACTTTCCCATCTTCCAGAGAATACACAATTAAACTGTGAATCTTTTCCACCAGTTGTTCTCTGCATTCTTTCAGTACTCATTTAGAGATTTCATCCGGTCCTGGGGCTTTCCTTACATCTTGAGTTTCCAGTAATTTGTACACTTCCTGCACTTCCACTTTTATATCTTTTATCACTACATTCCTAGTCACTCCCTCCCCCTCCACAAACTCCCCTTCATTAGTAAAAACCGATTGGAAACATTTGTTCATTATTTCAGCTTGCATTGCCGCATCTTTATAGACCTCTCCTTTTTCGTTCAGTTTGGTGATTCCTTCCTTTTGCTTCAATTTGCCATTAACAAATCTATAAAACAATTTGGGTTCATCCTTATATTTGTCGATTATACCTTTTTCAAAGTTCCTTTCTTCCTCTCTACGAATTCTTGTATATTCATTTCTAGTTCTTTTATATTCTTCCTTTGTTCTGTTATTACCTCTCTTTCTCCATTTGTTCCACGCCATGTCCCTCTCTATTTTCGCTACCATACACTTTCTATTAAACCACTCCTTTTTCCTGTTTTCTTTCCCACTTACTCTTGGAACATATTTTTCTACTCATGAAGTATAGAGGTCTAGAAATATATTCCACTTCCTCTGTATCTCTCTTGTTTCTCTGAATTTTCTCCAATCTGCATTTTCAAAAATTTTTCTCAGTTCTGTAAAGTTTGCTTTCCCAAAGTTGTATCTTCCCTGCCTATAAAGCTCGTCTCTTGGCACCAAATTCCCTATTATCATCTGGAACTCAATGACCACGTGATCACTTTTTCTTATAGGACACATATTTCAAAGATTCAATTACAGTACATCAGGTTCTTTGGTTAGCAGTAAATCTAATCTTGCTGGTATGTCATTACCTCGGAATCGTGTCTCTTCTTTGACCAACTGTGTCATTACATTATTCATTACAATGTTTAACAATATAGTGCCCCACAAATCTCCACTCTCTCCTGAGTCCCATACTTCCCAGTTCACTTTTTTACAATTAAAATCACCCATTAGAACTATATGGTTGTTTTCTCAATCACTTTCTGTAGATAACTAACCATTTCTGACAACATCTCCTGGTATTCATCATCAATCCATGCTCTTGTCTTAGGTGGAACACATACTTCTGCTATCTCTCTCGTACAGTTCTCTCCAGTTTCTAATTTCATATTTATTGCTTCGGCCCTACCTAATTGTATCTTTACAGGAATTAGTCAAGCTCGTACTGTCCTGTGTATTAAACCATTTCTATCATACATATCCTTAAATTTGTGATTAGTTTTGGCACACACTGTTTCATATGGTAGTCCATTTCACTGATCAATTGCCCTATTTGGGAAACTGAATTTCCTTACATCTTTATCACCTCTTATTTTATGTAGCTTTTTGCAGTGTCCACTAGCTGATGCTTCCCCAAGGTCATATATTCATTTATGTCTATTTTCTCTTTCCCTGAGATGTCTCCTCTTTTCCTTCTCTCCAGTAGTGTTGGTAGATTTAATTTTTCTAGTCTTTCTTCGTAGCTTTGATCCCTTAAGCTTGGTACCCATCTTGTCGCTGCCCTTTGTACTTATCTATGTGTTTTTTGAGATGAGGATTCCATACTACTGATGCATAGTCGAGGGTTGGTGTGATGAATGATGTTATTATCTTTCTCAGCTTGTCTTCGTTTTTATATGTGAATGCTATTCTCATATTAGCAAGCAATGTAAACATGTTACATACCTTCTCATTGATGTGGTCATCTGGAGATCATGTGTTATTGATAATTACTCCTAGGTCCTTTTCCCTATCTTATATGTGTAGCATTGAACTTCCCAACTTATAATCCCAATCTGGTCTTTTCTCAATTTTACCAAACTTAATTACATGACACTTGTCCACATTAAATTCCATTTGCCATAAATTGCTCCATTCATAAAGCTTGTGTAATTCCTCTTGCAGCTCTTTGAAAGAATCTGTGCTAGTAATTTTCCTTTGTATTTTTGCATCATCCACAAACATTTTTAGATGGCTTCCATTTCCAATGTTACTATGTCATTTATATATACTCAAAACATAACTGGTGCCAGCACTGAGCCCTGTGGAACCCCACTAATCACTTCCCTCCATGATGAGTAAATTCCCCTTAACATTGTTCTCATTTCACTTTCTCTGAGAAAATCCTGCATCCAGCAGTACAGATTTCCTTCAATACCTCCTTGATAGTGCAGTTTCCATCAAAGTCTTTGGTGCAGTACTCTGTCCAATGTTTTCTTAAAATCTAAATAGATACTGTCCACCTATCCTTCTCTTTTCTATAATGTTTCTGTAACTCTATCATAATAGCTTAATAGATTAGCAACACATGATTTTCTCTCCTAAAATCAAACTGCCTCTCTGTTATCATACTGTGTTCTTCTAGATGTTTTACCCAAACTTTTCTTATCACCTTCTCTAGTATCTTACAACACTGGTCAGTAGTAGTAGCAGCAGTAGTTGCTCCCTAGGCAGTCTGGCCGAACAGCCCTGAGTACCTAAGGAAGGCCATGACTGAGACAAGGCTTTCTCACAGTGCTCTCAAGGAGTGTATGTTGTGTTGTTGGCATAGGTGATTGTGTGCAATGCAGTCTTCCATGATGTGCATAATTGTATGGGGTGCTGTGTTACATCCTGGGCAGGCATCAACTACGGAGTCATCCAGCCTCTTCTGATAAGAGGGCTGGACGATGCCCACATCTCAGCCTAGCCAGGTGGACCCTGTCCTCACGAGGGAGATAGCATTCAGAAGGATGGATATCAGGAGGCCGTGCATGCAGCTGTGTGTTGTCTTTGTGACTGAATGGAACGGCGAGTGATTTGATTATGAATATGCTTCAGGAAGCTGGTCTGAGGCGTGCAGGGGGGGAGAGATGACAGTATTTGTGTATGATATCATGTGCTAGGTGTTGTTTTGATGTTCCTTGGTGTGTGTGGATGTGCTGCCATGTAGTGTAGTGGATGTTGTGGGTTTGTATAGGCTGCAGCGAGACTTTGAGTGCCTCTCATGTCTACATGATCCTTGACTTTGAGGACTTTGGTTTCTTGGTGTAGGTGGTCGGTAGGTGTAGTAGCCGTGCAGCCTATGATTATTTTTAGGGTCTTGTTTTGTATGGTCTGAAGAGTGTTATAGTGTGTTTAAGTGAGGTTAGGAGCCCAAGCAGGGTTTGCATAATTCATCACTGAACGTATGTATTGTTTGTATACTGTGGTGGTAGTTTCTTTGTTGTGTCCAAATGGTGTATGGGCAAGTGACCTCAAGGCATTGAGTCTTGGTGTTAATTTATTTTTGATGTTTGTGATGTGTTGTTTAAATGACACTAATGTATTGTATGTTACACCAACGAGTGTGTGTGTGTGTGTGTGTGTGTGTGTGTGTGTGTGTGGGTGGGTGGTAGGGGAGTGTTATTTATGGTGAGGTGTGGGATGTGACTATGTTCTGCTGTCCAGTTTGTGAGAAGGGTCACTGTAGATTTGGCTGGGGGTATTTTAAGCCTGTTTGTGGTGTACCATTCATGTAGTGTGTTGAGGTAAGGTTGGAGAACATGTGCAGCTGTGTTTGTGTTTTGGTGTCTACATGTAAGTGTTATGTTGTCTCCATAGGAAGCCATGTGTATCTGTGGTGTATGGGGTGTGGGTATGTCATGCATGTATAGGTTAAAGAGTGTAGGGGACAAAACAGATCCTTGGGGGACGCCATTTGTGAAGTTTCTGATGTTTGAAGACTGACCGGCAAAAGTTACATGTGAAGATCTGTCTGCTAAGTACTTTGCCAGCCATCTTTTTGTGTTATTGTGCATGTTTGTGTTGAATATTTTGTTTGTGAGATTGTGGTGGGGGATGGAATCAAAAGCTTTACTAATGTCTAGTGTGACAAGGAGTGTTCTGAATTTATGCCATCAAAAACTCTTTGTGTGAGGTCTGTAAGAAGAGTGTTTGTGGAGTGTAGTGGCCTAAAACCATGTTGTGATGGGGCTAGAGGGGTGTGAGGTGTTACTAGTTATAGTACCTGTCTTTCAGTGACTTTGGAGGGGGTGCAGAGGAGTGTGATGGGGCGGTGTGAGGAAGGTAACGTGGGGTCTTTGTTGGGTTTGGGGATATTGATGATAATGCCATGCTTCCAGAAGTGGGGTATTATGTTGTGTGAGTAGCTGTAGTTTCATAAGTTGGTGAGTGCTTGTATGCCTTGTGGTCCAACGTGTTCAAGGTGTATGTTGCTTATGTTGTCTGGTCCACAGGCAGATGAGTGATTGCGGTTGCTGATGATGTGCTTTGTCTGGATGTAAGTGAAAGGTGCGAAGTTTGGGTCTGTGGGAAACAGTCTCTTACGTTGGATGATACCTCGGTTGTCACGATGGGGGTTTAGATGGCTGACAAGTGAAAAGTGATTGATGAGAGTGTTTGCTTGTTGTGTTTGAAGGCATGGTGTCCGTTGTTGTGATGGCAGCATGTGATTGTGTACTGTTGCTGTTGGAGAGTGTGGTGCTGTTTAGTGTTTTGTAGAGTTTGCTGGTGTTTGTTTTGTGATCAAGTGTTTGGAGATAATTATTCTGATTTAGTGTTTGCTGTTCTGATATTTTATTGTTTATTTGAGTGTTGAGTTCTTGTATACAGTAAAACCTCGATATAAAGGACTTCAGTAGACCGGAATTTGCTTTTATNTGACTGTTCTGCTGTCCAGTTTGTGAGAAGGGTCACTGTAGATTTGGCTGGGGGTATTTTAAGCCTGTTTGTGGTGTACCATTCATGTAGTGTGTTGAGGTAAGGTTGGAGAACATGTGCAGCTGTGTTTGTGTTTTGGTGTCTACATGTAAGTGTTATGTTGTCTCCATAGGAAGCCATGTGTATCTGTGGTGTATGGGGTGTGGGTATGTCATGCATGTATAGGTTAAAGAGTGTAGGGGACAAAACAGATCCTTGGGGGACGCCATTTGTGAAGTTTCTGATGTTTGAAGACTGACCGGCAAAAGTTACATGTGAAGATCTGTCTGCTAAGTACTTTGCCAGCCATCTTTTTGTGTTATTGTGCATGTTTGTGTTGAATATTTTGTTTGTGAGATTGTGGTGGGGGATGGAATCAAAAGCTTTACTAATGTCTAGTGTGACAAGGAGTGTTCTGAATTTATGCCATCAAAAACTCTTTGTGTGAGGTCTGTAAGAAGAGTGTTTGTGGAGTGTAGTGGCCTAAAACCATGTTGTGATGGGGCTAGAGGGGTGTGAGGTGTTACTAGTTATAGTACCTGTCTTTCAGTGACTTTGGAGGGGGTGCAGAGGAGTGTGATGGGGCGGTGTGAGGAAGGTAACGTGGGGTCTTTGTTGGGTTTGGGGATATTGATGATAATGCCATGCTTCCAGAAGTGGGGTATTATGTTGTGTGAGTAGCTGTAGTTTCATAAGTTGGTGAGTGCTTGTATGCCTTGTGGTCCAACGTGTTCAAGGTGTATGTTGCTTATGTTGTCTGGTCCACAGGCAGATGAGTGATTGCGGTTGCTGATGATGTGCTTTGTCTGGATGTAAGTGAAAGGTGCGAAGTTTGGGTCTGTGGGAAACAGTCTCTTACGTTGGATGATACCTCGGTTGTCACGATGGGGGTTTAGATGGCTGACAAGTGAAAAGTGATTGATGAGAGTGTTTGCTTGTTGTGTTTGAAGGCATGGTGTCCGTTGTTGTGATGGCAGCATGTGATTGTGTACTGTTGCTGTTGGAGAGTGTGGTGCTGTTTAGTGTTTTGTAGAGTTTGCTGGTGTTTGTTTTGTGATCAAGTGTTTGGAGATAATTATTCTGATTTAGTGTTTGCTGTTCTGATATTTTATTGTTTATTTGAGTGTTGAGTTCTTGTATACAGTAAAACCTCGATATAAAGGACTTCAGTAGACCGGAATTTGCTTTTATCGGACTCGAGGAGCTACCGGACTAAACTCTTATATATTGGAAAAAGTCCGATATAGCCAGAATCAGTCCGGACTGCCTGACAACTTCAGCTATGTTCACCACAATAAGACAAGTAAAAGACATGTTTTTCAGTGCAAAATACAGTATTATTATACCATTTGATTAATGTAGTGAGGTAAAAAACAGTACAATACTGCAATGGTGGTGAAAACTACCGATGCAATCCGGACTAACGTCTGATATATCGGAAAAAGTCCGGATTAGCAGGGGTAAGTCCGGATGTCGCTTTTATCGGGAAATCGTATATTTCGGACTGGCCTGAGGCCCAATTTGTCCGTTATAGTGAGGTCTTACTGTATGTTGTACGATGTCATGTGTACAGGGTGTTCAGGAGTGTCGTAGCGTGTCCCGTTGTCTGATGAGGCCTTGAATTTCTGGTGTGAAATTGGGGTTGTGTCTTTTTCTGTTGCCTCTAGGGATGTGACTTTTGTCTGCGTTTTGTATAATTGTATTGAATGTGTGCATAGCAGTGATGATGTTTGTGATGGATGTACTCTTTAATGTTTCAAAGTGTTGTTCTATTTCAGTTGCGAAGGCCTCCCAGTTGGCTCTCTTATAATCAGTGTATATGTGTCTGTGGCCAGCTAGGGTGATTCTGGTTTTGGTAGTGATGATGATCGAGAGGTGGTCAGAGCCAAGGGTTCTGACCACTCTCCAGGATGTTGTGTGGGTGAGGTTTTGGGAGCACAAGGTGATGTCCGAGGATGATGGAAGCAAGAGGACTTGGTGTGGGATATGGGTGTGCTGATTGGAATTACTGAGTATGAAAAGATGATCTGTCTGGGTTTGTATTACCAGCTCTTTGTCTGTGTCAGGGTTGTTGACATGCCAGGCCGACATCTTGGTGTTGAAATCACCACCCAGGATGATGATGGGTATGTTAGTGATGTGGTGTATTTGTGGAGAGTACTTGTGTGGTACTGTGGGGGATGATTGGGGGGGAATGTATATGTTGGCGATTGTTGTGTGTGATTTGTTACCAGTACGTATTTTAATTGACTGTACAGTATTTCTGTTGTAGTGTCACATGGGGGGAGAATTGACTTCGTGTGTGCACTTGTGTCTGAAACATTGACAGATTTGTGTACCAGGGTGATGAGTCCACCGCCACCACTGTCGGCCCGGTCTTGTCTGAGGTGGTGAAATTATTAAATGACACTGGTCATTGATACTGGTCGATAGTTGAGTGGATTCTGTCTACTCCCTTTCTTGAACAGGGGAACAATGTTTGTTATCTTCCAAATATCAGGTAGTTTACCTTGACCTAAGAATTCCTTGAATATTAAATACAATGGTCTGCTTAACTCTTCTGCACATTCATGTAACACCCAACCTGAAATTGCATCAGGACCATTTGCTTTTCCTTTGTCTAATTTACTTAACTCTTCCTGTAATTCTATTTCTGATATTTGTATATCTGGTAATACGTGTGGGCATGCATGTTCCATACCATCTCTCTCAAAATTTCTTTCTTTTGTAAAACTGATCGGAAGTTTTATCTAGTGCTTCACAAATATCTTTCTTTTGTGTAAAGATGATCCCCTCACCCGTTATGGACAGTATTTTCTCTTTAACTTTGGTTTTGCTTCGGATGTAGCTGTAAAAAAGCTTAGGTAGATCACTATTTTTATTTAAAATGTCCTCCTCAAACTGTCTCTGAGCCTCCCTCCTTAACTTTGTATAATCATTTCTTGCCTGTTTATAGTTGTTATAGGCCCTCTCACTACTGTGCTTTCTGTATCTATTCCACAGCAAGTCACTTTTTCTTTTGCTTTTTAACATTCTGTATTAAACAATTTCTTCTCTTTAATTTCTGTTGCTTTGTGCTGTGGGATGTAATTTAGGACTCTTATTTCATACAGATAACAGAATTTTCTATATATAATATTTAAATCTTGTCTTCTAAGTTCTTTTTCCCAATCTATTTCTAAGAAGTACAGTGCCCTCACATAGTGAACGAGTTTATGGGCGCCAGATGAGCCCTTTCACTGTGAATTCGTTCATTGTGAACAACATATCTTATGGGAAAAATAGCATATGGGCAGCACCACTCTCTCAAAGTCCACTTTTTGAGCCATAGAGATGCACTAAAGTGCATTGTTCAAACACATGCAGTACGGATACATAAAATATAAAACACATGGTTATTTACCTTAAATGGAGTAGATGGCAGTCCAGACTGGCGTGAATACAGGTGGTTCCGAGGCAGGAAGATACATTTAGTGTGTCCTCGCCACATCACCTTCCACCCCCTTGTTCCCATCACCAGTCTCGCCCTCATCACTTGACTAAACTACTTCCCCACGTGCCTCTACCTCATTCACCTCTCCCAAAAAACCTTCAAAGTCCAAAGATGACACTACTGACATCACATCATCATTGTCTTCCCCAGGAAGTGTAGCAGATGATGTCGAGGCAACTGGTTCCTGTTGTTCTTGAGTTTGGAAGTAGCGTGTGATGAGTGTTTGTTTTCTTCTGTTGACTTCCACACTGTGCCTTTCAGTGTAATAACGAAAAATGGTTTCTACTCCACGAAGCACTTCCTGTGTCCTCAGGTAGCTGGTTTCACTTTCCTTGACCTTTTCTCTCAGAACATCCACTGCCGCTAGAATTTTACTGATCTTCGACATAAGCAAATCTTTGTCCTCCACTGGATTCTGCTCAACAGGTTGCTAAAATCTGGCCTCTTATGCAGCGTATACTGGTGGTGGTGGTGGCGGCAGCGGGCGGCGTGCGTTCAATATGGGAGATGACAGTTATGGCCAACTCTTTCCCATGATTTCGTTCACTGGGGATTCAACGCATTCATTATGGTTTTGTGGACTTGGTTACCCTCTGCTCGTTCACTAGGCGAATCGTTTATACGTTCACTGTGCAAGGGCACTGTACTTCTTCAAGTCATGATAGCTGCCCTTTTTGTAACTAAGCCTCTTTTAGTAACTCTAACTGCTGGTAATGTCATTTGCAAACCTGATGTTACAGTTTAATACTGCATGGTTGCTTTTGCCGAATGGGGGGTGATACATTATACTGTACTGTCAATTTCATTTTCTTGCATGGTAAATATACAATCAAGTACTGATGGATCATCAAGTCCTCTTTTTCTGGTGTTTTCCTTTACATGCTGTGTTAGGAAAAACTCCTGCACAAGATCTACGAGATTTTGATCCCAACTTCTTTCATGGCTTTTTACATCTTGAGTATTCCAATTTATATTTGAATTGACGTCTCCAGTTAATATAATTCTTTCAGTTATCTCTTCCATTCTATGTAGTAATGTTCTTAACTTTTGAATTGTACTTTCTGCCAGGTCTTCATATTCTCCTCTTTCTCAAGTGTCTGTTTTGGGTGGCATGTATAAATTTGCCACAATTAATTTCCCTTCAGATGTGTTAACTTCCAATGCAATCAATTCTACTTGTGAGGGTACATCTAGGTTTATTTCTTTGACTTATTGCTTTTTCTTTGTTAAGATTATAAACCCTCCTCCCTTTCTTAAATTTCTGTCTCTTCTCCATATCCCTCTAAGACTAGGGTATCGTTTCATATTTTTGGGGTTAATTTTGTTTCAGTTAGGCAAATAATATGTGGTTCCTTTTCTTTAATAGAGTCTTCTATCTCTAATAATTCTGACACCATTCCATCTACATTTGAGTACATCAACCTAACTATCTTGTTTAGATACTTGCCATAACTTGAGTCTGCTACCTTCCTTCTTTTTGTTCCCTGTTGGTTATGTACCACTTTCATACCTGCAATCCAATTACTTTGTAAAAAAAAATAAAATTTTCTCTTCTCTTCCCTCGTTCTTTGTTTTTGCCTCCTCCCTCTTCTCTTTTAGTATTCCCAATTCCTCTTGAGTTTGGCATCTTTTTATCTATACTTTTTAAATTCCTCTTTTTCCATGAGTCTGCATCTTTTAGTATTTCCTCCACAGTGTTCACACTAAGGAAGGGTACTTTCTGGGGCCTTGACTTATTTCTCTCATATTCCCCTAGCCTTTTGTGTTCCTCTCTGTCTTTATTACTTTATTACAGATTTCCTCTGATACTTCCTTCAATATGCTCATTATATCTGCTATCTCCTTTTTCTCTCACGAAATTTTGTTTTTATTTCTTCCTCCTCTATACCAGTGATTAATACAGATTTGTTGATATCTGCTGAATCTTTGACCAATTTTGGGTTGTTCTGGATTAGTTTTTTCACTTCCTTTCTAATGCTTTTTCTTCAACTCTTGTTTCACAGTCTTTCCTTACTTTCACCGTTTCAGCATACGTAGTTTCCACATCATCTTATTACTTTGCATCACTTAATTCACCTAGGTTATCTTCTCTTCAATATCACTGTTTTGGTCTATCAGAATATTTGCTTGCCAAACAGTCTCTGTATCATTTCTGAACTCCTCCATAATACTCTCATGGTTGACAACTGTACTTGCCATTTCACCAATCTTCCTTTAAAGTGAACCCACCTCAACTGACAGCTCATCTACTGCTGTGTCTTTCTTGTTTAATTCCTTTACTAATTTTTCATTTTCCTCCTCCTGCATGAACAATTGCTTCAATTTCACCCACTTCACTCTGAAATGCCCTTTCCAATCTGTTCACCCTTTCTGCTAATTTGCTGTATGTTTCCATCTCAACCAGTTCCTGGTAGAAATTATCCTGTTTTCTACCTTTATCTCTCTTCTTAATTCCTTCCATATCTGCTTTACTAAATTTGGTGGTCCTCTTGTGTTAACACTGAGAAGTAAGAAAAAAGATTTTACTTACAGTTATGCATCTCCTTATATGCCTGTGGTACCATAGTCGAAACAGCTGGGACTTGATCAGCACATTCCTGCACTAACTGGCTGTGTTCTGTTATTTCGCAACACTTTTGCTTAAACTTGCTCTATTATTTTAGAACACCATTTAATTAAACCTAGTACAAAGCTTGATTCATATAAAGATACTACTTAGGTATAGCCAGTTGTAGCCAAGAGTAGGCAGCTTGGAGCAAAGTGGTATGACGTGTTGTCTCTCTAATGCCTCAACTACACACATCTGACTCCTTAGGATTAATACATGAAAGAATGTGTTCACAACTCTGTTGAAAAACATTCAATGCAACTCCCTGACTCCATGATAACGTGTAGTAGGAAATGAGCAATGAGTCATTAAACAAAATTTATTTAATGACTCACTGCTCATTTCCTACCACACGTTATCGTGGAGTCAGGGAGTTGCATTGGATGTGTTCCCAAGATATTTTCCTGTAAAGTTCACAGATGTCACTTTCCTATGTTTTTGGCAATCAACATATAGTATGTGAATGCATTAAAACATAAAAATATGAATGACTCTACAATGAGTGACAAGCCAAATGGTTTCCTGTACACCAGGAAACCATTTACTAGGCTGGGTGGTAACCATGAAACAAAATTATGGCACCTGGTGGTTAAGTGAGTAATTAAGATGCTCCAATCGGATTGAGCCAGTGCAGGTTTATATCCAAGGGGTGGCTGGAGTTTATTGCTCAAGTAATGCCACTCAGGGATGAGTGAGGCTGGTCATTCTTATTTTAAATGTCAGGAACAACTTGCCTAGCCCTGGGCTCCTACGCTCCTCATGGGGCAACACAGGATTAGATAATGGATGGATGGATGGTCATGCACTGTCACGAATTTTCTACATCATGAAATTACGTAACGTAAATCGTGACATCGAGTGATTTTGCAGGAGCAACGAATGATTCTGAAATGCACGAGATTTCGCTCATTCTCTCAACCGTCCACTAGCGTACTTATATTCACATCAAGTTGTCAAAACTTTCGTCATTCTTTCGTGAGTGATTGTCTTTATGTACAGACAGTGCACTCCTCTGAGCGATAATTTTTGAATTATCGCTTCTGCCTCCCTGGCCGTTAGTCAGCCACACCCTTTACACACGTTCCTCACGTCGGACACTCGAAAACATAGTCAGTCTGTCCTATAGTCTCAGGGCGTGTGGTTGCGCTGTACAAAAGCTCGAGTGATCACTTTTCTTAGCGATTTCAGGTCTCAGCTTGTATTGGCGTGTATTCCCGAACCTCCCACCAGCTTGGTGATCGACTACAGCAGCACGGTCTCACCTATACCGATCAGTATTTTCTTTTGTTTTTCCTAGGCTTAAGTTTTGGGGTTATTTAGCTATTTGTCTGAGTGTTTGAGTGAGTGCATTTCCCTTTCTTTGATTTGAATTAATTCATGTAATGTAAATTCATTTTCTTGTATTCAATAAATTTACAGTTCGTTTTCTTGAGCTTTGTTAAATGTAACAGTCGTGTTTGATTTCCCCACATATTTGGTACACTTTTGCTACTCCACGTTAGCACAACTCCTTATATTAATCGTGACTGGTACTTAGGCCAGCTTTTGGTATTAATCCTTAAATTCGTTGTGCTAGCTAGGGGTTTGGCTCAGCCAAGATCCTGATTATTATTATTATTATTATTTTTTGAATGTTAAGGGGAGAAACTAACTTTCTCAGAGGCCAACAGTACAGTAATACAGCCTACTTGAGCGTCTAGTCTCTGCTGTGTACTGTTGAGAAAGTCTATAAATTCTCGACTCTAGAGAATTGGCGAAGTAAGCCAGCATAAAAGTGAAATCGCCACTTGATTTCACAAGTCTATTCTCTCGTAATAATCGACTCGATAGTCATCCCTAGCACACATAGCTATACACTGTATACAGCTGTTATACAATATTACATTTTCCCCCTGACACACTGTTACAGTTGCACAACTTTACAACTGAGCTACCACTTACCATTTTTTGGTGCACATGTCTCCATACAGCTCAGTGTGGACACAGTGAGTTATAACCTCATGTTTCAATATGTCTGTCAGAACACTATTTAGTGCATGATAGGTAGAGTAAAATATATCTAGTACTGTATCAGCAATGAGCATGTTATTAAGGAAAAGTTGGTCATTTATATAGGATGGCTTTAATAATTTGGTCGTTCTACATGTCGAGTTCAGTTCAATCAGTCAGTCCATATTCTCATGGGTTATAGAGTTAGTTCATGGCAATTCAGGTCCAATTAGGTTCATTTATATCAAATCAGATACATTCAGGTCATGTAGGTCAGTTCAGAACTATTCAGGTCTTTCTAATCCACCCAGCATAGGTCAGGCCAGTATCAGGGTTTTCATGGCCATTCAGGTCATTAGGTCCATTCACAGCTCTCACATCCATTCAGGCAGAACTGACAAGGAACCTACACATGGTGGTGCTGTGCACCCTAGGTGAAGCAGCTGCAGCATTCACCCTAGACCCAAACCACCTCATATATCTCTGCTCACACTGTGTGAAGGACCCTGGTGAAGAGCAGTCTACCACAAGGGGGTGTCTCATCTCCACTGTGCATGAAGCCTACTGTACAGTACCTGTAGGATGGTCTCACACAGGAAGGTGCTTACCTGTGGTTGATGGATCTATCTGAGAACAATGGCTGAGGTTAAATAACAACAGCAGCTGACTAGAGTGGTTACACGCCAGGGGTTCAATTGAAATAAGGACTGAATATACTGAGGGCAAGAAGCATGTAAAGTGACTAGTGAAGAGGACAAAGGAGGAGGTAAATGATGATCTAGGAAGAAAAATGAATGCAAACTACTCTGAAAATAGGAAGTTATTCTGGAAAGAGGTGCCAAAATGTAGATGTGACAGTGGAAAGAAATGTAAAGGTGTGAAGGATGTAAGTGGTATCCCCATGGGGATGAAGCAAGGACCAGATGCAGTGCCATGAAACGTAACCCTCACACAGGTGAAGAGCACTGTGAAGCTGCTGAAAAATGGGAAAGCAGCTGGGGTTGATGAGATGCATGCAGAGATGATTAAGAGTAGTGGAGAGAGTGGAATGAAGTGCTTGTTGGAGATAGGTAAAAATGCATGGATAATTGAAACTGTGCCAGCAGAGTGGAAAAAGGTTGTGACTGTACCCCTGTACAAAAATAAAGGTGAGCAAAATGAGTGCAAGAATTATCATGGCATAAGTTTATTGGGTGTGGTATGGAAGGTATATGAAGATTATAGAGAAAGTAAGAGAGATATCAGAAATCCTAATGAGTGATAAGCAGGGTGGCTTTAGGAGTGGCAGAGGATGTGCAGATCAAATATTTGCAGTGAGACAGATAGTGGAGAAGGCTTCTGAGAAGGACTATAAGGTGTTTATGGCATTCACGGATCTGGAAAAAGCATACAACAAAGAAGACAGAGAAGGCCTGCAGAAGGTTTTGTGCACGTACGGTGTAGATGGTAAGCTACTAGGTGCCGTCAAGAATTTTTATGACTGTAGTGAAGCATGTGTAAGGGTTAATGGGCATCTAAGTGAATGGTTCATGATAGCTGCGGGCATGTGACAAGGTTGTGTGATGTCCCCATGGTTGTTCAATATATATATGAATGGGGTGATGAGAGAAGTAAAAACACAAGTAATGGAGAGGGGGATGGTGCTGGTAATGAATGATGATGGATGGAATATCTCAAATTTGTTGTATGCTGATGATGAAATACTACTTGCAAATACTGGACAGGAACTTGGTAGACTAGTGCAGAGATTTGCTGATGTCTGTGAGTGTCGTGCCTTAAGAGTAAATGCATAAAGGAGTAGAGTGATGGTTATTGAGAGAGAAGGTGCCTCCCAGTGCGATGTTACAATGAATGGAGAGAGACTGGAATTGGTAGGAGAGTTCAAAAACTTGGGTACAGTGACAGAAGAGAGAGGAAAATGTCTAAAAGAAGTGGAAAGTAGAGTAACACAAGGAAAGAAAGTTGCTGGTGCAATGAAGGCCTTGATAAGAATCAGAGGCTTGAGTGTTGCAGCTGCATGAGGCTTACATGAAAGAGTGTTAGTGCCAACTTTAACATATGGATGTGAGACTATGGTGTGGCATGAAAATGAAAAGTCAAGAGCGAGAGAAGTGGAGATGGAACTGCTGAGGAATGTATGTGGAATACAGAGAGTGGATAAGATATGAAATAATGTCTATCTATCTATCTATTGCCAGATGCCTCAATCCCGCACGGGGTGGCCACAAACAAATCGCCTCCATGTCACTCTGTCCCCCACCATTTCACTACCCCGCTCCCAACTCACACCCCCCTCTCTCATATACCCCTCCACTCCATCCCTCCATCTCATCCTTGGCCTCACCCATCCTCTCGCCCCCTCCACCTCACTCACATATACTCTCCACGTCAGTCTTTCACTCTCCATCCTCTCCACATGCCCAAACCACCTTAACGTGTTTCTCCTAACGCTTCCTATCACATCCACAACTACATGACAATGCTCCTTCACTTCCTCATTTGTTAGTCTGTCTCTCCATGTGACTCCACATGCACCTCTCAAATAACTCATTTCCACTGCTCTCACTCTTGACTTCTGTCCTTCCAAGAACGTCCAAGATTCACTTCGACACGTTAGAGTTGGTATCACAATACTGTCATGTAACAACTTTTTCACTTCCATGCTCACCTCCCTGTTTCTTATCACTGCTTTCAATGAACCAGCAACCTTCCTTCCCTGCTGCACCCTTTCAAGCACTTCACCCTCCAGACTTCCATCCTTACTCATCACACTGCCCAAGTACTTAAATGCACTAATATTCTCCACATCCTTCTCATCCAATCTCACTGTACATTCACTGGCTTCACTTCTCACGAAGACTATCACTTTACTCTTCCCTACATTCACCTTTAGATTCCGTTTCTTACACACTCTCTCAAACTCATCTACCAAGCCTTGCAGCTCCTCTTCGTCTTCGCTCAACAACACAGTATCATCTGCAAACAACAGTACATGGAGTTTCCAAACACTGCCCACTCTCACTAGGGCCGCTCCAACATCCACTGCCCGACCTTGTATCTCTTTTATAACCCCATTCATGTGCAGATTGAACAACCATGGAGACATGACACATCCTTGTTTCAATCCAACCTTGAAATGGAAAGATTCACTCAAGTTTGCCATCCACATGCACTGCAGCCTTAGCACCCTCATACATACTCTTCACTGCCTTCAACAACTTCCCATCCACTCCATATATTCTTAATACCTTTCACAATCCTTGTCTATCCACCCTGTCACATGCTTTCTCCAGATCCATGAAGGCTGCATACAACTTCTTGCCCTTCTCTAGAAACTTTTCCACTAAGGATCTAAGAATGAATATCTGGTCTACACAACCTCTTCCCTTCCTAAAACCTCCTTGTTCTTCTCCAACTAATTCCTCTGTTATTTCCTTAACTCTGTCAATAAGTATCCTACCATATACTTTTCCTATTACAATGAGAAGGGAAATGCCCTTATGATTACCACACACTGCTTTTTCCCCTCTTCCTTTGTACAGAGGAATAATTATACCTGACTTCCAATCCTCCAGGATTCTTGAAAGATGTGGAGTGAGGAAGTTTGTGGACACCAGAAGCAAAGAGTGTGTACTGAGATGATGTAGTCATGTGCAGAGAATGGATAACAATAGAGTGGTGAAAAAGGCATATCTGAGTGAATCTGAAGGAGGAAGGAGGCGAGGTAGGCCAATGAGAAGGTGGAGGGATATGATGGATGTGTGTGTGAGGAAGAGAGGTTTGGAAGTAGGTGAGGCTATGGGACTGCAAGAGATCGAGCTGGTTGGATGAATATTGTGAAGAGAAGCACATGATCAGGGATTTGGCACCCCTTTAACGTGACAGCATCCGGACTGACTCTATTGGATACGTTTACATGAAGCTACAGAACGTGGTGTACATTTTTGGCATATCAGATACAACCAAGATTCTGGGGGCTTCAATGGTTAGTGAATGGAAGTGTGGCCCATTGGACTGGGCAAATTTGGGTTATCAGGACACTGCTGCTCCTCACCCTGCACTAAGGTGGGAAAGGAGGTCCATATGATGATGATGATGATGATGATGATGATGATGATGATGATGATGATGAGCAGCAGCAACATCCACTCAAAGTGAGTCAAGTCATGTCTAGTCACATCCAATCAGGTCAGCTTAAATTGTGTTGTTGTTGCTGCTATTGTTGATTTACCTGTTTGGCTGACCTAGCAGACCCATAAAACACAGGCAAGAAACCACCCCTGCAGGACCGTCCCAAGAATAAACCGATATTTCCTTGCAGCTGACAGCACCTCGCTGAGACGAGGCGCAAGAAAAATGTGAAGATTTGTTCCTGGATGGATACCTCATTTGTTTTTTTCCAACCAGTTAACAGGGGCACCATAACAGGCCTATGATCTGGGTATATGGCAATCACCCAGTGTTGAAAATGGTTTTTTGAGTTACAGGAAACCATTAGACTTGTCACTTGGTGTAGAGCCACCTAAAGTAAAGTAACCAACAGTGACAGGAAGGGAAGGGAGAAGTATGAAGAGAGGAGGGCAGACACAAATACAGAATGATAAAGGCAAAAGAAGTAGGTAGCATTACATCAAGTGAATGGACAATGGTTACAACCACATACCACTTTTACAATTAAATGTGTCCAAAATAGGCTAGACTGACGCAATGGTTGTATATTATGACATTTCAGGTTTTCCAGGAGTGGGTGGGAAGTGCAGAAATGGGTCAGGTGGGTTGACAGGTGTAGGCAGGATAGACTGAGTTGGAGCTGGGGGGTGATATCAGAGGATGTACTGCATTGGTATGTTGTGAAGATGAATGTCATAAGTGAAGTGGGTTGAGAGGAGTGGGTGGGATGGATTTGCTTGGGGTAGGAGGTGGTCCATGTCAGAGGATATAGTGTACTGGTATAGGTTGTGGAGATGGTTGTCAAAGGCAGGCTGGTGAGGTGCAGACGAAAGATGGGACAGCAGGAAACTGGTGGGGGTGGGTGAGATGGGCTATGAGGGTGATGGGCAGTAGACCACAATGAAGTAAGTATACCCAGGGAATATGGACAATGAATGTTGCTTGGCAATCGAGGAAGTTGGCACACAAGAGTAGAAATGAGTAGACTGCAGCAGAAAGTAATGGATGGGATAGGCTGGAATGGTAGTGGGTAATGAGGCCTGTATGGGGGACGTATGTGCCATGGAAGTGGTTAACATATTGTATGTAGGCTGGTTAAGGGTTAAGGCAGAAAGGAATAGGTGGGGTGGGTCATGGGGAAGAACAGAACAAGCATATCCACTGAATGAGGATCATTTGAAGCACAGAGCATTGACCATCACAACAATTTCACTTAGAAGGTCTGAGCTGGGGCAAAGAAAAAGGGTACGGCAGGTGGAGAAGGGTAAGCAGGACACACTGGCACAGTGGTGTAAGGTGGGGTAAGGCAAGGACACAATGCCTAGTGAAGGTTGCCAGTGTAGGATGGATGAACTGGGTATGCCAAAGTTTTATCATCAGATTTATCTCAGAAGGAGGGGAGGGTCAGAAGAAGGGGTAGGATAAGTAAAGAGAAGGGCATGACAGGTGGGCATGACAGAAGATGAAGGGGCTAGACATGGGTAGGACATCTTGTGAAAATGGGCTTCGATCTTTTTGAGCACGGTGATGATTACTTTATAACTCATTCTAAGATGAAGTTGATGAAGCAGGAAGTAAGCATGCACAGCTCTCTTTCAACTAGCACCTCACATTGCAGGTAAAACTGATAACTGCCAGTTCCATACTACCTACTGTGAGGTGTCAGAGCCTAAGGCTGGGATACCATAATCAAACAAAAATTATTATAAGTACAGTAGGCGCGAAAAGTATTGACGTTTTTTTGCCGACGTCATTCTTCTTCGCGTTAAGTGAAGTAGGGTCAATACTACCCTCCCCTCTGATGCGAAATGAGCCGACGCTTTTTCAACGGGAGCTGGCAACCCTGCTTCATAGGTTTGGCACCACAGGAGCAGACTCAGTAATGTTTGGGCAGCCACAGGAGGAGGATTGTCTCAGTGTGTGATGCACCACGAGGGCATGTTTTGACTCAAATAACACAGTTATTTAGTTACCTACCACATTCTCATCATGCCTAAAGTAACCACAAGCAAGGACAAACGTGTGGAAGTGACTACTTTATACAAAGCTGGCCACAAACTCCCATTTATTGCAAATCAGATGGTGTTAGACTGAGGACAGTGCAGAGACTGCTGAAGCGGTTCAAGGACAGTGGGGAGGCCATTCCTCCCACTCCAGTTCCCAAGCCTGGGAGACCTCGTAAGACAACCTTCAGGACCCGTCAGCTAATGTCAAGGCAAGCTAGCAAGGATCCAAGGCTAAGAGTACGGGATTTAAAAGAAAAGAACCCACAGTTGCTGGCAGAAGTGTCTGTCAGAAGTGTGCAGCAGCTGTTGCATGACGATCTGGGCTACAGGAGTTTTTGTGCTCGTAAAAAACCACTGCTAACTGCACTTCAGAAGAAAAAGTGAGTAAATTTTTGTAAGAAATATCTTGCCTGGAGTGAGGAGCAATGGAAAACTGTGCTTTGGAGTGATGAGTCAACATTTACTGTCACTGGTACCCCTTCATCACGAGTGTACCGCAAACCAGGCAGTGACCCCCTGGATCCTAAGTACACTTCCAAGTTTGTTAAATACCCAGCCTCACTCATGGCTTGGGGCTGCTTTACATATTATGGTGTTGGTGAGTTGGTAATTCTACCTGCAAATGAAAAAGTGAACCAGTGTGCAGCAGCTGTTGCATGACGATCTGGGCTACAGGAGTTTTTGTGCTCGTAAAAAACCACTGCTAACTGCACTTCAGAAGAAAAAGTGAGTAAATTTTTGTAAGAAATATCTTGCCTGGAGTGAGGAGCAATGGAAAACTGTGCTTTGGAGTGATGAGTCAACATTTACTGTCACTGGTACCCTTTCATCACGAGTGTACCGCAAACCAGGCAGTGACCCCCTGGATCCTAAGTACACTTCCAAGTTTGTTAAATACCCAGCCTCACTCATGGCTTGGGGCTGCTTTACATATTATGGTGTTGGTAGGTTGGTAACTCTACCTGCAAATGAAAAAGTGAACCAGAACAATTATTTGGAGCTCTTATGTGATGTTTTAAGTGACTCTTTTGATAAAACCAAGGCAAGAGTATTTATGCAAGATTCTGCCCCTGCACATGTTGCAAAGTCAGTGAAACAGTGGCTAACAGACTGTGAGGTTCCCTTTATTCGAGACTGGCCCGGAAACAGCCCAGATATCAATCCCATTGAGAATTTATGGGCGAACATGAAGCGGCAGCTGCGTAGTATGGACACATCATCTTTGCCTAAACTTGAGGCTGCAGCTATGGAGCAGTTGTAGTCCGTCTGTCCTGCAAAACTATGCCATCGGTCTCCCCAGATGCCTTAAGAAGATAATAAAGGTGAAGGGGAATGCCAGTAAATACTAAATTCAATAGTGAGTGTTAATTTATTTGTTACTCCTTGCTAACCACAAGAATGTTTTCTTTTTTTAAGATGGCGTCAACACTTTCCATGCCTACTGTAGTTACCTCTGTTCTTACTTTGTTCTTAGATCCATAGTGGAAAAGTTTCTAGAGAAGGGCAAGAAGTTGTATGCAGCCATCATGGATCTGGAGAAAGCATATGACAGGGTGGATAGACAAGGTTTGTGGAAGGTATTAAGAATATATGGAGTGGATGGGAAGTTGTTGAAGGCAGTGAAGAGTATGTAAGAGGGTGCTAAGGCTGCAGTGCGTGTGGATGGCAAACTGAATGAATCTCTCCATTTGAAGGTTGGATTGAAACAAGGATGTGTCATGTCTCCATGGTTGTTCAATCTGTATATGGATGGGGTTATAAAAGAGATACAAGGTCGGGCAGTGGATGTTGGAGCGGCCCTAGTGAGAGAGGGCAGTGTTTGGAAACTCCCTGTACTGTTGTTTGCAGATGATACTGTGTTGTTGAGTGAAGACGAAGGGGAGCTGCAAGGCTTGGTAGATGAGTTTGGGAGAGTGTGTAAGAAACGGAATCTAAAGGTGAATGTGGGGAAGAGTAAAGTGATGGTCTTCGAGAGAAGTGAAGCCAGTGAGTGTACAGTGAGATTGGATGGGAAGGAAATGGAGAATGTGAGTGAATTTAAGTACTTGGGCAGTGTGATGAGTAAGGATGGTAGTCTGGAGGGTGAAGTGCTCGAAAGGGTACAGCAGGGAAGGAAGGTTGCTGGTTCGTTGAAAGCAGTGATAAGAAACAGGGAGGTGAGCATGGAAGTGAAAAAGTTGTTACATGACAGTATTGTGATACCAACTCTGACATATGGAAGTGAAGCTTGGACCCTGTTGGAAGGACAGAAGTCAAGAGTGAGAGCAGTGGAAATGAGTTATTTGAGAGGAGCATGTGGAGTCACATGGAGAGACAGACTAACAAATGAGGAAGTGAAGGAGCGTTGTGGTGTGGTTGAGGACGTGATGGGAAGCGTTAGGAGAAACACGTTAAGGTGGTTTGGGCATGTGGAGAGGATGGAGAGTGAAAGATTGACGAGGAGAGTGTATGTGAGTGAGGTGGAGGGGGCGAGAGGGAGGGGGAGGCCGAGGATGAGATGGAGGGATGGAGTGGAGAGGTATATGAGAGAGGGGGGTGTGAGTTGGGAGCGTGGTAGTGAAATGGCAGGGGACAGAGTGACATGGAGGCGATTTGTTTGTGGCCACCCCGTTCGGGATTGAGGCGTCTGGCAATAGATAGATAGATAGATAGATA
>JAGKTI010000235.1:15155-54129 GCA_018397915.1 Birgus latro | reverse complement strand
GGCTCCAAACCTTCTCTATCCCAATCAAACTCCTCATTCAACAATCGGCTATAATGCTCTCTCCATGCATCTTTAATATCCTCACTGTTCACCACTACCCTTCCATCATCATTCTTCACACACTGCTCACCTACAATGTCCCGATTATCCCTCTTCACCTGATTTGCCACCCTAAAAATCATATTTTTCCTTTCTCCATGATTTAGATTATCAAGTAAAAGTCTCTGTGACTCAGACTTCGCCCTGTATACCTCTCTTCTAGCCCTGCGCTTGGCAGCCAAGTACTCCTCCCTGTTACCACCATTCTTCCATTCCCGGAAAAGCCTTCTTTTCTCCTTAACTGCAGCTTCTACACCCTCATCCCACCACCAAGTTACTTTATGTCTTGGTGGGCCTCTTGTCCAACCGCATATTGCATCGGTAACTCTCAAGAGGTTGTTCTTAAGGGCTCTATACTGTTCATTAACGCCTCTATCTACGGCTTCCTGTTCAGCCACCACTCTCCTCATCTCACTATAAAAGGCATCCCTTACTGATTGGTTTCCCAGCTTCCATATTTTCCTCCTAGGTACATATGTCCTCCTTCTCATTACTTGTTCCTTAAGCACCATGTCACAAATCAATAGTTTGTGCTGCTGCACATACTCCTCGCTTCCTATAACTTTAACATCCCTCACTAATCTCCTATCAACCCTCCTGACCAGAAAATAATCTATCTGACTACTATTTCCCCCGGACTCGTACGTAATCAACCGGCTGATTCTTTTCCTAAAATGTGTGTTGCACACAATCATGTTCATAGCCTCCCCAAACTCGAGTATTCTTTCCCCTTCTGCATTCCTCACACCATATGCACATCCTCCATGGACTCCTTCATAACCTTGAGCTGCTTCACCCACATGACCATTTAAATCCCCTCCCAGAACCACTACCTCATCATCACCCATACCACTTACTACACATATTAAATCATCCCAAAATCTATCCTTCTCTGCGTCATCCACTCCTACCTGTGGAGCATATGCCGATATAACTGAAATCATTTTCTGCCCGATCAAAATTTTCACTACTAATATCCTATCACTTACTCTCATAACATTCATGACATAATCCACCCATTTCTCTGCAACCAACACACCCACACACCCATATCCGTCAGTTCCCCCCTGCCAAAACAACTTATACTAGCAATCCTTCCCAGCAATCTTTCTGGCTGATCCACCCCTGTACCGGACTTCCTGCAAACATGCCACATCCACCCACCTCCTACTGAATGCCTCAACGACTTCCCCTGCTCTCAAACTTCCCACATTCCACGAACCCACCCTAAACCCCCTGGGTGATTTGCTGTCCTCAGGCTTGCTTCGGTGCTTGTATTTGTAGTTCATAGTTGGTAAGATAAAGGGGGGTAAACATTCCAAAGGCCCAACCCATTGCACAGTCCCAGGTCCAGGCAATGGATCTGGGACCCCTAGCCCACCAGCTTACCAGTGGCTGTGGTAGTGGCCTCGGGGCACCCTGCCAGGACAGCTGCAGGGACACCCTCCAAGCGCGGCTTGGCACTGCAACTGCCCCGCCATTATACACCCACTGATAGGGCAGCCTCCTGGGGCACTACTCCCAGGTTCAGGCCCCTCTCTATTGAGTGGAAGTGGCAGCCTGGGAACCGCAATGCCCAGTACCCTCTAGCACAGGTTCGAGCCCCATCTTGCCCCGGACCCATGATCTATGCCGGCGGAACCCCAGTCATGCCTCCCCCCAAAGTCCGCCACTAGGTAACAGGGGCAAAGTTTTCTGGCCGCATGCCCTTGCTGGCGTCAACCCCTGTTAACGTAGTGGGATGCGTTGTGTAATATGTAAAGCGCATGTGGTGTAGTGCATAGGATAGTTAGAGGAAATGTTTGGGAGAATATGCTGGTCTACTCTCCATGTTACTGTCACACTGAAAAGGTCACAAAGGGGGATGGTTAGGTAGCTAGTGAAACAGGAGCTCCAGCTCTCCCTATCACTAGCATTCCCATTCCCCTCGGAAGTACTACCCTGTTCGGCCCATGCTACAGCCTCCTCCTACATAGGAAGGTGAATAAAAGAGAGAATGTGACACGGACTGCAAATCTCCAACCTTCTATCATACCAAATAAAGGTACCAGAAGCCATGGATCTTGGCCTCGTGCTAGCCTAATGGCCTTTAAAACTGGGCAGACTCATATGGCTCTGTGGAACGTTAGAAATACGACTGGTTTGCACTGTTCGTATTGTTTATAGACCCAACATGCTTGCATGTGACGGCCTTGGTCACCTAATGGTGGCTCTTCACACTGCTTGATATCTGACAGCCTCCCTACTAAGTCCCTTATCCCTGAGGTTACACTCCATGACCTTGTCTCAGGTCCTTTTATGGTCTGCCCCTTGCAACCCTACCCCTAACGTTCACACTTATTTTCTACACCCAAGTGTCATCCTCCATCCTCTTGACATGCCCAAACCATCTTAATCTCTACCATCCTGTTCACAACACCTGTACTCCCCAGTCCCATCTGTCCTTTCAACTCTTCAATTGCAATCCAAGCCCTCCCAGGCTTAGCATTCAAGGACACGCTAAATAACCACCTAATCACTGTCATTTCTGTATATTTGAGCCGATGAATATCCTCTTCTTTTACTGCCTAGGCATCACTAACATACAGCATTACATCCTAAGGCATAAAAGAAGAATGAGAGAAGCTAGAAGCAGTAAAAAGATTTGCTGAAGAAGGATTTTGTGTAAAACAAAACTGAGAGGTCGTCGTCGTCGTCGTCCGGACCTCCTTTCCCACCCGGAAGGGGTGAGGAGTAGTACATCCACACAGCCTAAGTTTACCCAATCCAATGGGCCCGCTTCCATTCATCCATCATTCAAGCCCCCGGAATCATGGCTCTATCTGATACGCCAAAAACATTCACCACATTCTGTAGCTCCAAATAAACGTATCCGATAGAGTCAATCAGGACTCTGTCATGTTAAAAAGAGGTGCCAAATCCCTGATTATGGACTTCTTCTCACAATATTCATCCAGCTAGCATGATCTCTTCTCTGTCTTCCAGCTTCATTGATTTCCATACCTTTCCTCCTCACACACTCATCCACCCATCCCTCCACCTTCTCATTGGCCTATCTCACCTCCATCCTCTTTCAAATTCGCTCAGATATACCTTTTTCACCACTCTATTGTTATCCATTCTCTCCACATGACCATACCAACTCAGTACACTCTCTTTGATTCTAGTGTCCACAGATTTCCTCGCTCCACATCGTTCAAAAATCACAGTACTGTATTTCGTATCCTATCCACTCTCTGTACTCCACATACATTCCTCAGCAGTCCCATCTCCACTGCTCTTACTCTTGCCTTTCATTTTCATGCCACACAATAGTCTCACATCCATATGTTAAAGTTGGCACTAACATTCCTTCATGTAAGCCTTGTGCAGCTGCAACACTCAAGCCTCCATTTCTTATCAAGGCCTTCATACCACCAGCTACTTTCCTTCCTTGTGTTACTCTACTTTCCACTTCTTTTGGACATTTTCCTCTCTTTCTTATCACTGTACACAAGTATTTGAACTCTCTCACTAATTCCAGTCTCTCTCTATTCACTGTAACATCAAACTGGGATTCACTTTCTGTCTCCATCATTTTACTGTTTTCAACATTTACCCCTCAAGGCATGATGATCACAGACATAAGCAAAACTCTGCACTAGTCAACCAAGTTCTTGTGTGGTATTTGCAAGGAGTACTGCATCATCAGCATACAACAAATTTGGGATATTCCATCCATCACCATTAATTACCAACACCATCACTCTGTTACTCATGTTTTTACTTCTCTCATTACCCCATCCATATATATATATTGAACAACCATGGGGACATCACACAACCTTGTCACACACCACACTGATCATGAGCCAGTCACTTAGATGCCCAGTTACCTTTACAGAAGCTTCACTACCATCATCAAAACTCTTAACAGCACCTAGCAGCTTACCATCTACATTATACATGCACAAAAGCTTCAACAATCCTTCTATGTCTACTTATTGTATGCATTTTCTAGATCCATGAATGCTATAAACACCTTACAGTCCTTCTCACAAGAATTCTCCACTATCTGTCTTACTGTAAATATCTGATTCACACATCCTCTACTACTCTTAAAGCCACCCTGTTCATCACTCACAAAGAAATCTGATATTTCCCTTATTTTTTCAAAATTCTTCTGTAGATCTTCCCTACCTCAATCAATAAACTCATGCCACAATAATTCTTGCACTCACTTCGCTCACCTTTACTTTTGTACAAGGGTAAAATCACTGTCTTTTTCCACTCTACTGGCACAGTTTCACTGATCCAGGCCTTCTTACATATCTCCATAAAGCACTTCATTCCACTCTCTCCACCACAAATAATCATCTCTGCATACACTTCATCAACACCAGCAGCTTTCCCATTTTTCAGCTGCTTCATTGCGTTCTTCACCTCTGCAAATGAGTGTCACGTTTCCTGGTACTGAATGCCTTCTCTGCACAGCCCCAAAACCAATCATGTTTACAGTGGCTCTGCCCTCTCTATTCCCATTCCTCAGGCTTTCAAAATATTCTTTCCATCTGGTCCTTACTTCATCCCCATGGGTTAATAATCTACCACTTATGTCCTTCACACTTTCACATTTCTTTCTGGTGACAATTCTACATTTCGGCACCTCTTTCCAGAATAACTTCCTATATTCAGTGTAATTTGCATTCACTTTCCTTCCTAGGTCATTTACTTTTTTCTTTTTCTTCTACACTAGTCTCTTTATGTGCTTCTTGCTCTCAATATACAGGTGTTTCTCCTCTAATGCGATTTGCTGTAGCACAATATTGCTCTAATGTGGCACAACTTTGCGGAAGGAAATAAACATTCTCATGTGGGCACTGTAAGCATAATGCAGAAATTTGAACCAGGTGGGCTGTGGAGGACCTAGAAAGTGAAGTTTGGAGTGTTGCTAGTGACTTTGATGGATTTTAGTGTGTGTTCTCCCTCTCTACCTCATCTACAGTGATGTTTGTCTGTTCTTCTCCTACATAAGGTACAGTACAAAAAATATAAAAGTCCTGTATTGACCTAAGGTATTTTTTATTACCATATTAATGCTTTTAGGAGGTTTAAACTGGGAGGTATAAATAAATCTTCCACCATAAAGGAGGAACAAGTGGACTTTGGACAGGGGTGCAGAAGGAAATAGGGGTTTTCAAGACTCCCTCTAACGCGATATTTGCTTAAAGTGAGGTTGGTGCAGAAGCAAATGCCCATGTTAGGGAAGGAACACCTGTATTCAGTTCTTATTTCAACCGAACCCCTGCCCTGTAACCACTCTAGCCACTTCTTCCTCTTTTCCTCCACTGCTCTCTTAACCTCTTCATCCCACCATGCCATACCTTTCTCCTTTGTTGTTATTCTTGCCACACCACACACCGGTGTAGCATTCCTTACTAAGCAATCCCTATATGTATTCCACAGGATGTCCAGATCCATTTCTTTCCAATACACTGATTCTAACTCCTCCCCTTATTTGGCCCTGTAATCATCTGCCATTTCTATGATCCTCAGCTTCTTGACCCCCAATCTTTCTCCCTCACTGCTCCTCTCTCTCCCGGTCCACCTCACTCCTCTCAGCTTTCTCTTGCATACCACAATCACATGATCTGACAGACCTCCACATCGTCCTCTCATGGCCCTCGTATCAGCAACCATTCCCAACATCGACCTCTTTACAAGAACGTAATCAATCAGGCTTCTTTCAATACGATCCCAGTTCCCTCCATACCATGAATATATCTGTGTATTTTTACCTTTGAAATAAGAGTTACAAATGCACAACCTCCTTTCTTGACATATCTTTCAGTTGCTTCCCATTAATATTTTCTCCTAGTACTCCATTACATGAGGAGGAAATGGAAAATGTGTGTGCGTTTAAGTACTTAGGTAGTGTGATGAGTAAGGATGGAAGTTTAGAAGGTTAAGTGCTTGAAAGGATACAACAGGGAAGAAAGGTTGCTGGTTCCTTGAAAGCAGTGATAAGAAACAGGGAAATGAGCATGGAAGTGAAAAGCTAAAACATGACAGTACTGTGATACCAACTCTAATGTATGGAAGTGAAGCATGGTCCTTGTTGGAGGGACAGAAGTCAAGAGTGAGAGCAGTGGAAATGAGTTACAGCGGAACTCCGGAATTCGTACGCCTCTCTACTCGTACAACTCGGTTTTCGTACAGCTTTTTCTTCTGAAAATCGCTTCAGTTTTCGTACGGCAACCCATTATTTGTGCTAAGAAAAGCAGCGTCATAAGTGCTACGTGGTCGCCAGTCTCTCTTTGTCTTCCACCAGCTACACATCGGTCATACAGGCTTCATTAAACTTTGTGATAAATTATGAATTTTCATTAGAAAATTGTACATAATCATGGGCCCTAGGAAGATTAGTGACTCAGCTGGAGCTAAAAGAAAAGTAGTGAGAACAACAATTGAGCTGACTGGCTCAGTCAGCTCAATTGTTGTTCTCACTGCTCTTCTTTTAGCTCCAGTGACTCACTAATCTTCTTAGGGTCCATGATTAAGTACAATTTTCTTATGAAAATACGTAATTTATCACAAAATTTAATGGAGCCTGGCGACAACCACTACTACTACTACTACTACAATTGAGGTGAAAAAAGAACTCATTGCAAAGTTTGAAAGTGGAACCCATGTCTCCGATCCTGCCATTCATTATGGTATGGCAAACTCTACCGTTTTATCCATACTAAAGAATGGATTAATGCAAAATATATTGTTTCTTATGGGAAAAAATGATTCGTTTTTCGAACAATTCGCAACTCGTACAGCCTCCAGGAACGAATCGCATACGAATTCTGGGGTTCTACTGTATTTGAAAGGAGCGTGTCGAGTCACATGGAGAGACAGACTGACAAATGAGGAAGTGAAGAGGCGTTGTGGTGTGGATGTGGATGTGATAGGAAGTGTTAGGAGAAACACATTAAGGTGGTTTGGCCACGTGGAGAGGATGGAGAGTGAGAGACTGGCAAGGGAAGTGTATGTGAGTGAGGTGGAGGCCAAGCATGAGATGGAGGGATGGAGTGGAGAGGTATATGGAAGAGGGGTGTGTGAGCTGGGAGCAGGGCAATGAAATGGCGGGGGACAGGGCAACATGGAGGTGATTTGTTTGTGGCCAACTCTTACGGGATTAAGGCGTCTGGCAATAGACAGATAGACAAACACTCCATTACAGCCCATTATGTCATCCTCAGGACCAGTGTCTACTCTTCCATTCATATTGCCCATTATGATCACTTTATAGCTCCTGGGCATTTCTCCCACTGCTTCATCTAGCTCATCATAAAACCTGTCTATCTCTCACTCCTGTCATCACACGGTGTATACGCTACAATCACAGCCGCTTTCACCTTCTCAAACTTGAACCCGATATATACTGTATATATACATCTCGAGCTGACACATTTGAAATCTCTCATTCCACTCTGCCACACCTCATTCATCATCAAAGCAACTCCTTCCTTGCATCTTCCTCACCCTTCATGCCTGATCTTACACATTTCACACCCTCCCACTCCTCCACTTAACTCCCTTTCATCTTTGTTTCACACAATGCCATCGCAGCATATCTCGTACTCTTGAACACATTCACCACTTCCACCCTCTTGCTCTCTTCATTCACACCTCTCACACATTCCACATGGCCATACAAATCTGCCCATTTGGTTGGGGGTCAGGGCAGGTATTGGGCCCTTCGAAGTTCTCCGAAACATTTGCCACGATTAAGTGATTTTAGATAGGGGAATCTGGGGGACACTTAACCCAGCCAAAAATCCCAGGCATATGGTTACCACTCAGCGTAGTAAATGGTTTCCTGGGTACGGGGAACCATTTGGCTTGCCACTCACTGTAGAGACCATAAGGCATCACTACAATGAGTGAGTGGATGACCAGCAGATGAATGAAAAATAATGTATGCAAGGTCAAACAAAAACACCCTTAGATGGATTAAAGTGGGAGGAACCCTTGGCCAGGGGGTAGGGGGCCAAGGACACTGGCCATGAACACATGGGTGGTGGTATTATTTTAAGTGAAACATGAAATACATCATTATGGGATACATATTTCATCATGTTTTATTACAACAATGTTTTTGTATATTCATACACCATCTTGAAATGGTCAATGTTACTTACATCATCATCATCATCATCCAGACATCATTCGGACCTCCTTTCCCACCCTAGGGCAGGGTGAGGAGTAGCAACGTACGGACAGCCTAAGTTTGCCCAATTCAATGGGCCATGCTTCCATTCAATCATCATTCAAACCCATGAAGTCAGGGCTCCATCAGCTAGGCCAAAAAAAAATTCACTAAGTTCTGTAGCTTCACATATACCTATCTGATAGAGTCAATCTGAACGCTGTCACGTTTAAAAAAGGTGTCAAATCCCTGGTTATGCGCTTCTCCACACAAAATTCATCCAGCCAGCTCGGTCTCTTGTCAGTCCCTCAGCCTCACCAACTTCTATACCTCTCTTCCTCACACACTCATCCACCACATCCCTCCAAATTCTTCTTGGCCTACCTCGCCTCCTCCTTCCTTCAAATTCGCTCAGATATACACTTGTGTCGGGGAGAGCAGGTGGAGATTGTTAGGCGTGAGAGGGCTGAACTTGCAGGTGAGTCTCTCGAGTGTGTGGAGGAGTTTTGTTATTTGAGAGACATGTTATGTGCCACAGGTGGGGCTGGAGTTAGCTCGGTTGCTAGGGTGAGAAGTGGTTGGAAGAAGTTCAGGGAGCTGTTGCCTCTCCTGACATTGAGAGGACTCTCCTTACATGCTAAGGGGTCTTTGTATGCAGCATGTGTTAAGAGTGTGATGCTGTATGGTAGTGAGACCTGGGCAGTAAAGGAAGAGGATATTCGCAGGTTTAAAACAACAGAAATGACAATGATTAGGTGGATGTGCAGTGCGTCCCTGTGTGCAAGGCCTGGGGGGGCTGGGTTCACGATGGAAGAGTTGAGAGGTAGGATGGGACTGGAGTGTATTGGTGTTGTGATGAGGAGAGGTAGGCTGAGGTGGTTTGGACATGTGGAGAGGATGGGGGATGATAATTGGGTACAGAGGGTGAGAAGTGTTAATATTGGGGGAGGAGGTGGGAGGGTTAGACCAAGAAAGACATGGGACGAGGTCATTAAGTGTGACTTAAGGGTTAAGGGACTGAACAGGGAGGATGCCAGTGATCGAGCAGCATGGAGAGCCGCCATTAGGTGACCAAGGCCGAAAAGCATGTTGGAGCCTTCAAAAACTAAACGAAACGAAACGATACACTTCAAAACTCTACTGTCATCAATTCTCTCCACTTGACCAAACAATCTCAGTACACTCTCTTCGATTCTGGTGAGCACAGACTTCCTCACTCCACATCTTTTACGAATCACATTATTCAGTATCCTATTCACTCTCTGTACTCCACATACATTCCTCAGCAGTCCCATCTCCACTGCTCTCACTCTTGACCTTTCTTTTTCATGCCATACCGTAGTCTCATATCCATATGTTAAAGTTGGCACTAACACTCCTTCATGTGCCTCATGCAGCTGCAACACCCAAGTCTCTCTCTTATTAAGGCCTTAATAGCACCAGCTACTTTCCTCCCTTGTGTCACCCTACTTTCCACTTCTTTTGCACATTTTCCTCTCTTTTCTATCACTGTACCCAATTCCAGTCTCTCTTCACTCACTGTAACTTCACAACGGGGGTCACCTTCTCTCTCAATAACCATCACATGTCTTTTCTACATTTACTCTCAAGACACAACATTCACAGACATCTACAAAACTGTGCTAGTCTACCAAGTTCTTGTCCAGTATTTGCAAGTAGCACTGCATCATCAGCATACAACAAATTTGAGATACTCCATCCATCACCATTCATTACCAATGCCATCCCTCTCTCCATTACTCATGTTTTTACTTCTCTCATCACCCCATCCATATATATATTGAACAACCATGGGACATCACACAACTTTGTTGCATGCCCACACCGATCATGAACCAATCACTCAGATGCCCATTTACCCTTACAAATGCCTCACTACCATCATAAAAACTCTTGACGGAACCTTGCAGCTTACCATCTACACTATACATGCACAAGACCCTCCACAATCTCTCTCTGTCTACTTTGTCATATGCTTTTTCCAGATCCATAAAAACCATAAACATCTTAAGGTCCTTCTCATATGCCTTCTCCACTATCTGTCTTACTGTAAATATTTGATCCACACATCCTCTGCCACTCCTAAAGCCACCTTGTTCCTCACTCACTAGGACTTCTGATATCTCACGTACTTTATTATAATTCTTCCATATACCTTCCCTACAACACTTAATAGACTTATGCCACGATAATTCTTGCACTCACTTCGCTCACCTTTACTTTTATACAGGGGTACAATCACTGTCCTTTTCCACTCTACTGGCATAGTTTCACTCATCAAAGCCTTCTTACATACTGTATCTCCAAAAAGCACTTCATTCCACTCTCTCCACTGCACATAATAATCTCTGCATACACCTCATCAACATCAATTGCTTTCCCATTTTTCAGCTGCTTCACAGCATTCTTCACCTCTGCAAGTGAGTGTCAGGTTCCTGGCACTACTTTCCTTCTCTGCACCCCCCCAAACCAAGAAGGTTAACAGTCGCTTTGCTCTCTTCATTCCTATTCATCAGACTTTCAAAATATTCCATCTGGTCCTTACTTCATCCCCATACTTAATCTACCACTTACATCTTTCATACTTTTACATTTCTTTCCACAGTCACTTCTACAAGCACACCTCTTTCCAGAATAACTTCCTATTTTCAGTGCAATTTGCATTAACTTTTCTCCCTAGATCATCATTTACCTCCTGCTTCTTCCTCTTCACTAATTTCTTTATGTGATTCTTGATCTCAAAATATTAATTTCTTACTTCAACTGAACCCCTGACCTGAATCCACTCTAGCCAATTCTTCCTTTTACTCCACTGCTCTCTTAACCTCTTCATCCCACCACAGAGTACCTTTCTTCTTTGTTGTTACTGCTCCACACAACACACTGCTTTAGCATTCCTAACTCAGCAATCCTTATATACATTCCACAACCTGTCCAGATCCATTTCATTCCAATTCACTGCTCCTCCCCTACTTTGGTCCTGTATTCATCTGCCATTTCTTTGATTCTCAGTTTCCTGACTTTCAGTCTCTCTCCATGACTGTTCCTCTCTCTCTTGGTCTGTATCACTCCTCTCAGCTTGATCTTATGTACCACAATCAAATGATCTAACAAACCTCCACATCTTTCTCTCACTGCCCTCGTATCAACAACACTACCCAGCATCAATTTCTCTATGAGCACGTAATCAATCAGGCTCCTTTCAACATGATCTTCATTCACTCCACATACCACATATATTTATATGCATCTTTCCTTTTCGCTTTTGCAGGTTCCAACATGCCTGCATGCGTCAGCCTTGGTCACCTAATGGCAGCTCTCCATGTTGTTCAATCTCTGACAGCTTCCCTATTTAGTCCCTTAACTCTGAGGTCACACACACTGACCTCATCCATGGTCTTTTTCAATCTACCTCTCACTACCTCACTACACAATCCCCAGAATCAACACTTCTCACTTTCTGTGTAGTGCTGTAATTTTGTATGTAATATAAGAAATATAAGTGTAATATAAGTATAATATAAGTAATATAAGTATAATGCAAGAGTAATATACAGTAAACCATTGATAAGCCAAACTATATGGGGCTCTACCCTGGTTCGAATTACCGAATTTTCCGGCTTACCGAATTTTCACCCCCCAAAATTGCTAAATTACCGAATTATCACCCCCCAAAATTGCTAAGACAATACCTATTACTTGTCCTTTCAACACTAAATTAAAGAAGCATATATGAATAAATTAGTTATGACAAGAAACAATATAGTGCATTTAATATACATTTAACCCCTTCAGTGCTGGGTGTATTTTCATTTTGTTCTTGCTGCAGGGAAGTTGTTGAAGGCAGTGAAGAGTATGTATAAGGGTGCTAAGGCTGCAGTGCGTGTGGATGGAAAACTGAGTGAATCTTTCCATTTGAAGGTTGGATTGAAACAAGGATGTGTCATGTCTCCATGGTTGTTCAATCTGTATATGGATGGGGTTATAAAAGAGATACAAGGTCGGGCAGTGGATGTTGGAGCGGCCCTAGTGAGAGAGGGCAGTGTTTGGAAACTACCTGTACTGTTGTTTGCAGATGATACTGTGTTGTTGAGTGAAGACGAAGGGGAGCTGCAAGGCTTGGTAGATGAGTTTGGGAGAGTGTGTAAGAAACGGAATCTAAAGGTGAATGTGGGGAAGAGTAAAGTGATGATCTTCGAGAGAAGTGAAGCCAGTGAGTATACAGTGAGATTGGATGGGAAAGAAATGGAGAATGTGAGTGAATTTAAGTACTTGGGCAGTGTGATGAGTAAGGATGGTAGTCTGGAGGGTGAAGTGCTCGAAAGGGTACAGCAGGGAAGGAAGGTTGCTGGTTCGTTGAAAGCAGTGATAAGAAACAGGGAGGTGAGCATGGAAGTGAAAAAGTTGTTACATGACAGTATTGTGATACCAACTCTGACATATGGAAGTGAAGCTTGGACCCTGTTGGAAGGACAGAAGTCAAGAGTGAGAGCAGTGGAAATGAGTTATTTGAGAGGAGCATGTGGAGTCACATGGAGAGACTGACTAACAAATGAGGAAGTGAAGGAGCGATGTGGTGTGGTCGAGGACGTGATGGGAAGCGTTAGGAGAAACACGTTAAGGTGGTTTGGGCATGTGGAGAGGATGGAGAGTGAAAGATTGACGAGGAGAGTGTATGTGAGTGAGGTGGAGGGGGCGAGAGGGAGGGGGAGGCCGAGGATGAGATGGAGGGATGGAGTGGAGAGGTATATGAGAGAGGGGGGTGTGAGTTGGGAGCATGGTAGTGAAATGGCAGGGGACAGAGTGACATGGAGGCGATTTGTTTGTGGCCACCCCGTTCGGGATTGAGGCGTCTGGCAATAGATAGATAGATAGATAGATTCTTGCTGCCACCAAACAATTTTAGTCAGTGTAGGTTGGATCTGTGGAAGTGCACGGGATTGGTACAGCCTTCGTTAGCCCCTTCAGTATGTGAGTCCACTTCTCAGTGCCATAAAATCGGCTAGAGGAAGCGTAAATAAAGTAGAAATAGACGTCACAGTACTGAAGTGGTTAACTGGTAGAAAATCATTCACAGAGGCAGTACCGACTGTCGGTAACGTGTGTTGAAGATGGATCTTCACCCCCCCAAATTGCAATAACAATACTTATTACTTGTCTTCTTAACACTAAAGTAAAGGAGCATATACAGTGTATAAATTAATAAAGAAAGACAAAAAAGAAAGAATTCAGTGCACATAATCTGCCTTTCGTCAGAGCCAGAAGATCGTCGGCAGTTTGTTTTGTTTTGGAGACGGAGGTGGTGGAGGTGGGTTAGTTCATACTTTAACGTAAATTCTAAAAAGTACCCAGTATTTATTTCACTCTATATTAAGAACTAAACTTAAATGTAATCACTATAATAGACTGCAGTGTAACACCTTTCATCAGAAGCAGTAGATTCTTTGGCAGTTTGTTTTGTTTTGGAGACAAAGGTGGTGGAGGTGGTTTAGTTCAAACTGTAACGTAAATTCTAAACAGTACCCAGTATTTATTTCACTCTATATTACGAACTAAACTTAAATGTAATCACCGTAATAGACTGCAATGAACCACCGTTTGTTAGAAGCAGTAGATTCTTCGAAGTTCGGCAGTTTGTTTTGTTTTGGAGACGGAGTTGGTGGAGGTGGGTTAGTTCATACTTTAATGTAAATTCTAAATAGTACCCAGTATTTATTTCACTCTATATTAAGAACTAAACTTAAATGTAATCACTGTAATAGACTGCAATGTAACACTTTCAGTAATAATAGTACTGAACTTTAATCATGATCACTACACTGTCACACGTGCACATTTTTTTTTTTTAGCTTCATTCCTTTACAACTAGAGGTGCCAGTATCACTTCTTTTAAGCTATGAACCTTCCATGGCAAGAGAGAAGGCAAACGGAGAGCACTGTTCAGCACTAAATGACAGTAAGAATGAAGCAACTACCGTCTCCAAAAGCAAGCAGCAGACTGGCGCCACGAGTCCGCTTGGCGCCATTTCTCCATCTACTTTTGCATTTCGGCCTACTTCATACGTGGTCTAGGCCTGAGTTCGGCAAACTGAAGATTTCGGCTTCTAAAAGTTCGGCTTATCAAGGGTTTACTGTAAGTGTAATTTACATTAGTTTATGTATGGTGTAAGTGTAGTTCTGGACCCTGTTTAAATTGATGCAATGTATGGGAAGTGGACCTTGGAATTCATTTTTGGGGCTTGAGCTTAGTTAAAGTATAGCAGGAGAGTAATATTATTAACATGTAAGACCGCGTGGAGCGAGTTGGACACGCAAATTCATGTCTGTTTTTGATAAAGAGGCGAAGAAAGTTAATTCGAGATTAAAATTTGCAATAACTTGTATTTGCACTTAGAATTCAGAATTTTGTAGTTGAGTCTGTGTTTATCATCTTGTTGTACAAAATAATAATGTCTATGTACTTAGGTAAAGTCTGATTATCGAATATAGTCACTGATAGCCGCGAAATTAATTTATTTTTCACTGTCGCTAGATCATGTAGGCCAGACAAAGGCGACACCTGGTATTAATTATGTGAACACGTGAGTTTAGGCATCGATTAAACTGTTAGACCCATGTAATTGCCACAAAAATTTAAATCATCAAAAGTCATTTCGTCTAAGTAGAGGAGAGAAAATTCCTTGTTGCAAGTTCCTTGATGAATGTATAATAAGTTAACTGTAGAGTAATAAGTCAAAGCCATGACCGTATGGGAGAACATCGCGAGATTCCCGGAGCATCCTTGGCGCAAGCCGTCACTTCGAACTGTGATTTCATATCAGATGGACGTCCACAGGTATGGTCTAGAGTAAATTCATTGTATTCCCCCCCATACGTCACAACAATTAGTTTTCATTCTATCTATATATATAAAGTAAGTTGTCTGATAATATTCCCCAATACTTTTATGTGACTTTGAGCTGTGATTTCATATCAGACGGACGTCCACAGATTTGGTGTGGCGTCATGGAGTCTGGCTGCCGTCTATGAAAAGTCTCGTAGTGCTAATTGCCAAAGCCCTTACACAGTTCCACTTAAGTTTCATTTCTTATGCATAGTTGTTGATTATGTAGTCGTATGGTCCACTTAGTAAAGCCTTATTTCCTAAAGTGAAATATTCTGGTTAAAAGCGAGTGAGTTATGGAGTGTTGTTTTTCTCTAACATGCAGGGTATTGCAAGCGCTGTGATATTATATATTAAATCATTCTTGTGCAACCGATCATATACATAGATATGTTACATTGTGTAAGCCCATGGAAAATAGGGGTGAATATCCTAAATCTAGAGTAATCCTTAGTGACAAGCTGTGAGTCTGGGAAATACTACGAGTCCTTTTGAGACCGTGGTTTATGCAAGTCACTCCTGAATTTGTAATTTTCTTTTTCACAAGTGTACCTCGTGTTGAGTTAAGAGGTCGAGTTGAGTGTATTCTTAATGTATGTATGTTATGTATCGGGCGAGTAATTCTTCTGTGAGCAGTATAATCAACATCTTGTTGAGTGTAAAGCCCAAGGTACAGTACATCTTTCAACTTTGCAAACTTTAACTTTGCGAATCACCAATTTTGCGAGGTAGTTCCAAGTCATTTATTTTTTAACATTTATGAACTTTGCGAGCGATCATACACTTTGCGAGGTCGAGTGGTAGGAAAGTCGTCTTCCCGCACTACTTTGCCACGCGGAATAGTGACGTCGTGGTTCACTGGGCGTACTGTGCCTCCTAGTTCGGTGTTCTGCCGCCCCGCCACGTTTGTTTACATCACAGCAGTCGCACCCAAGCCTTGCCCCACCACCAGTCCCGTACACCACGCCAGTCTTCACATCAGTGTAAATATGCATTTTTTTCTTTTTTATGTTTCTTACCTAAGATGTTTTCATAATAACATTATTGTACAATACATCAGTCCATGTTTGTTTCATATATCATCATAAAATTAAGAGGTAGAGTCGAGAGAAAGAGTGGGAAAAAGTGCTTACTTTGGGGTGATGTCGACCAATTTACCTTTATTGCATATATTAATTGTTTAAACTTTGCGAATTTCGATTTTGCGAGGTTTTTTGTCTACCATATTCTCGCAAAATTGGAGGAAGCACTGTGCTTCAGTGGTGGAATTCAATCGTATAATTACTTTTGTATCGTGATATGTGAGTCAGTTGATTTATAATCTGTGGAGAAGAGAGTATTAATTCTCTCAGATAATCTGGTGGAATCAGAGACTAAAGTATTTCTATGTTCTAGTTACTATTTCTTGTTCAAAGGTTAATTTATTTTATGTATATTAAGGATAGTAATATAGTTAATTAAATTTTTCTTGTGTTTGGTCTAAATTCCTCTAGGAAGCTGATTGTGAGATCGAGTGGCCCGCAAGGTATGTTACTATCTATAAAATTCACGCTTTCATAATTCCTCACACTACCCTGATTACTGTCCTAGGCCTCATTGTCCCTTCTTCACTGTACGGGACTAATAACTTTTTTTTTTCCTGGCAATCGCTGGGTGGTGGCAGCATACCAAATTAATTCTACTACTACCTGTTGGTATTTCTTTCTAGTAGTAATCAATTAACGAGGCCTTCTTTAATAATTCTAGGATTTCTTCCTCGCTAGTAATCAGAAATCAGCAAACATCTTTAATAATTTAATTTCTCTATAGTGCTAAAATCCGCTGCGCCCCTACTTTGGTGTTACAGCGGTGAAATTCTTATTCTGAGGGCATCATCAAAATTTTCGCCCTTACACTGGTGGCTAATGCGGTGTGATATTTCAAATTTCTGTGAGTGCCAAAATTTTCAGCACGACACTGGTGGCTCAAGCGGTGGGATATACTTAGATAGATCTGGTAATAACATGCTAGAGGCCCACTTGATCTTATATTGAGAACTCCTGGAAGGCAAAATTTTTCATAGTAGTGATAAAATCGAGAACTGATCGGTATATTCCCACAGTTAAAAGTGTTAGTATTTCGCAGAATGTTAAGAGTATCCTTAGTAGGTCACAGCCAAATACCTCAGTCATTGAATATTAATTCGGATGTGGAACTGAAAGTGTATCGGGCCTCTGGAGCCAAAGCCAGATCTTTTTTCTCTGATGAACGAGTCAGTGGAGTACTCGAGTGGCAACAAGATCTGTGTATACTCTGGATAAGATAGCTGATAGTAGTAAAAGGCGTTCCTTCTGTTTCACCATGAGTTGACAAGGTGTAGAAATTAAGATTGAGGACGAAGAGTATGTTCAGACTGAGGCGCAGCAGTTTTTCCCGAAGTTAGCCTGTCCTCAGACTCCAGATCGTTTGCAAACAATGATGGGTAATGTGAATCCCCTAAAACCACGTGATGTTCCAGTACTAGAACTGAGTCAACTACAGAGTATTGATGCGGCAGCTCGCCTGGAAATGTTCTTTGAAGCGGTAGAGCAGTGTAGCCAAGATGATGCAATGCGCTTACAAATTGCGAAGAGTCGAGTGAGCACGGAGTTCATTCACAACGTCCAGACTAATAGACGAGTAACCACGTGGCTAACATTCAAGGCGATCCTTAGATCAGAGTTTGCTATCGAAGTAAGTATCGATCAGGCATGGCAGGAATTGGATTCAGCTAGCTACGATTGGGTAGAATCACCACAGGCTTTTACGCACCGCTATATACGTAAATATGCGGCCGTTGAACACAAATTTCCTGGAGAGAGATTCCCTAACCGAGACAAAACAATCAAGCGTAAATTGTGGTATGGACTGCCTCTTCCATCAAGGAGTAAATTAGAAGGTTTCCTAGATGATGAATACCCATTAAAGAAATTCATTGATCGTATAGAGAATGAACGCCAACTTTTGGAAGCGAGTCAGACCTCTCAAGTTAATATGTTACCTCCTGAAAGAAGCATGAAAGATAGGGAGTCAGACAAGCAGCTATCACCTTCTACTTCACTGAAACAGAGTAACTTTTCGAATCCAGATGGACCGAAAGAAGTAGTAAAGGATCTAAAGAGCCAGATCCGTGAGCTTAAGTCTAACCTGGAACAAGCAGTTAAGGGTCGGTCTAATAACCCTAAAGTATATAGGGATAAATACTGTGCTCATTGTCGAGCTTCCTCTCACAATCTCAGAGATTGTTGGCGAAAACCTCCTCCTGGACACTGTTTTGATTGCCGCAGACCCGGATGTCGGCGAGGTGAACGCGGGTGTCCTGGACGTAGTCCCGACACCACAGCTCAAGGCGTAACTCAGGAACCGGCTCAGCAGTTATGACTAGCCGGCGGTCAAACATCTCCCACTATCAGTGTAATAACAAATGGGAAGATGTTAGAAGCTGTCGTGGACACCGGTAGTAGTTACACTTTGATCAAGGAGTCCGCATTTAAACGAATCGGGGGAGAACTGAACATACGTCGAAATCCGCCGTGCTTACAAGGAATCACAGGCGCACCTCTGAGAAAACTAGGGATGTTGCGAGCTGAAATAGCGGTCGGTGATGAGAAAGTACACAAGCAGTGGATCCCGGTAGTACCAAACTCCTATCTTAGTACAGACATTCTTCTGGGATGTGATGTGTTGAGTCAAGCTACACTCATGTGGGATGGAGTGAAGAGAGTTATGATCTGGGGTGGTGCACCTTATGTGGTAAACCATATCCGCCGACAGAGGAACGAGGTGAGGAGAGTCAAAGATGAACCCGTAGTATTATCTAAATCGAAACAAACCTTCTCACAGATTAATCTCCTTTCGACCTTACAGTTGGACCCTTACCAATCTAAATTTGTGTCCGTACTTGTGAAAGTGGAACCAGCAACTAATCTTATCATCTATCCACAGTCTAGAATGAGTCATAATAGTCACCCTTATTTGGTCCAAGTAAACGAGTCAAACAACATCTACGTTCCACTGATTAACCACACTAAAAAGGTGAAAGTGTTGCGAAAAGGTACCATCATCGGTTCGTATGAGAGAGTGATTAGCCCAGTCCCTGACAAAGTTAACATCACTAAAATACGAAACGACCTTCTACCAGAGAATGATCACATCGAGCAAAAGGGTACCCATAGTCAGAAATTGAAAGCTTTAATTGATGAACAGAAATGGCAACAACTCACTGATGACCAGCGAAAAGAACTAACTGAATTAATTCTAAAGTATGACCTTCTATTTATCGTAGACCAAGGGGAATTAGGTCTGATCAAGGGTCCTCCAGCTCATATTAAAGTCGAAAATCCTCAGCCCAGTAGAGGCCCAATGTATTGCTATCCTGTTCAAGCAAAACAAATTATCACTGATATGTTGAAGGACATGGAGGATAGAGAGATCATTGAAAGATCCACAGCAGCCTGGTTATCACCTATTGTTTTGGTTAATAAACCCGATGGGAGTAAACGAATGTGCCTCGATTACCGCCACGTAAACCGGCATCTCGCAGCCGATGTCTATCCACTTCCGCGGCTAGATGAATTAGTGGACCAAGCCGCTGGATATCAATATTACGTCACTCTGGACATGCGAGAGGCGTATTTTCAGATTTTATTAGATAAGGAGAGTTGAGATCTGACTACTTTCAGCGATGGTGTGGCTCTCTATCGTTTTCGTCGTCTTCCCTTTGGACTTAACTGCTCTCCTGCAATCTTCTCACGTCAAATGGTCAATTTGCTAACACCTCTTCTACAGAAAGGTTGGGTTAAAAACTACCTAGATGACTTAATCTTATGGGCCCCCAGTTTTCCTACCCTATTGGATCGTTTAAGACAACTTTTTGAATTGCTTGCTAGTAATGGTGTAAAACTAAATCTCAGTAAGTGTGAATTTGGATGTAAAGAAGTGACTTTCCTAGGACACCAGATTTCGGCAGAAGGTAGTAAACCTGATCCAAAGAATATAGAAGCCATAGTAAAAATGAAGCCACCCACCACTGTGAAAGAAGTGAGACGATTTCTCGGAATGTGCGGATTCTATAGAAAACATGTACCATCGTTCGCACACGTAGCTACGCCACTCATTAATTTGACAAAATCACGAACCACTTTTCTCTGGACGGGTGAATGTCAGAAAGTATTTGAACAACTTAAATCTTGCCTTACCAATGCCCCTGTTTTAGTTGGAGCTAAAGTAGATCAGCCATTCATTCTTACTACGGATGCAAGTAACACCCACATTGGGGGAGTTCTTAGTCAAGTACAAGCTGACGGTACTAATAAGCCAATCTGGTATTTCTAAAAAAAACTAACCCCTTGTGAGTCTCGCTATTCAACCACCGATAAAGAGGCTCTAGCAATAGTTCTTGCATGCCGAAATTATCACCATTACTTATGGGGTACACGGTTCACAGTGATCACAGATCACCAACCACTGACCAGCATTTTCAAACGTAGGACTAAATCACCAAGAATGAACCGTTGGATTTTGGAAATGAGAGAGTACAATTATGATATACAATATCTCATAGGTAAAGATAATTTTGTTGCGGATCAGTTATCACGCCCAGTTCGAGTGGTAGTCCGATTGCCTGAAGCCACCTGGCTTGGTTGAACCGAGAACAGATGAGAGATCGCCAGAGAGTACAACCAGTATGGGGAGAACTTGTGCAGTATTTAGAAGGTGGTAGGATTCCCACTAAAAGACTGCCAAAGAATACTTTAGATCAGTTTGCCTTGGTAGAAGAAATATTGTATTATGTACGTGAAAAGGCAGACGGTAGTCTTCATTATAGTCTCATAGTTCCTCGTACTTTAGTTTTTCAGGCATTGCAACACGCCCATGAATTGGCAGGACATCTAGGGCAGAAGAAAACTATTAAGAAAGCTGAAGAACTGTATTATTGGCAAAACCTTAAAGTGGATGTATGTGAATATGTTAAAAAGTGTATAACTTGCCAAAGATTTAAGCAGAACACTGGATTGCAGCAACAGTGGAAAGAATTACCCCCAGTGATTAAACCACTGGAGAGGATTGGTATAGATCTCACAGACATGGTTGCTGGAACCCAGGGTTATCGTTATGTGCTTACAGCAGTGGACCATTATAGTTGTTTTGTCAGGTTTTTCCCCCTTACAACTAAACAGACCACACAAATCACAGACAAGCAAGGGCAGTATGTGGCAGATTATGGCACTCCCCGTGGAATAGTCCTGGATAACGAAGGCGAGTTCACCAGTCAAGAGTTCCAGCGTTTCTGCCAGCGACACCAAATCACTATGTATTATACGACCCCCTATCATCCTCAAGGAAATGGAGTGACAGAGAGGATGCACAGGACCTTGAAATCCGTCCTCTCTGCCTTATGTCAGGGCCACCCTCTCCGATGGCCCCAGTTGCTTCAGTCTTGTCAGATCGCCATGAACCAGGCGGTGCATACATCAACGGGTCAGCACCCGTATTTCGCCTTCTTTTCTCGCCACCCTCCCAGACTGGTGAGTGCGTCATTACCTTCAGTCGATGGTGAGGAGGACGAGATCACCACAGCTCACGCCCTCATACGGGACACTCACCGGAAAATGTCGAGAAGGTACCGAGACGTAGCTAATAGAAGGCGGAAAAACCAAGTAGTTGAAGTTGGTTCTCTTGTATGGGTCAAGAAAGAAACAGTGATTCCTGGCACGTGTCGCAAACTAAACGTGAAGTGGGATGGTCCATATCGTGTGGTAGAAGTGTTAAGAGAAGGTAGTGTATATGTGGTAGAAAATGTATTCACAGGGAAAGTGTTGCAAAGAGCTGCCGGACAAGTAAAACCCTATTATGGAGGGGAAGAGTGGCTCTTAGAACCCCTGGACGAAGCGTTCATACCTGATCCAGAGGGCGAGCAATTACCACCACGTGAAAGACGACCTCCATGCAGACTAATCGAGGAATGTTAAAGTGTTGTAGTGTGATGAAGTGTGATAAGATGGTTATGGTAATATTTAGTTAAGTGATGGATAGGGAAGTGTGTGGGGGTCGGACTGTCTGACTATTGAATCGTAGCGTGTGTCATGGGCGTAGCCCAGTTCAGTGGAAATATTATGTCGCTTTAATTCGAGGGGTAACCGGTATCCTCTCACTCTACAGTCAGCACGGCCTAGGGTGTAACAGTGACTTCAGGACCTGACAGGAGCTCGTCAGTTACTAGGTGGAGAGCTGGAAGCACAAGGAAGTACGAATGGGGAGCGTAAATGTGGTAGTGGGTTGAATGCATGTGAAGCGCCCCTGGGGCGATCCTAGCAGCGAGAGTACAGGTTTGTCCAGGTGAGACGACCATGTTATCATTCAGGCAGGAGGTTGACTGGAGCACTTTTTTTCTACTGAATATTCGGGAGTTCATTGGTGACAGAGAAGCGACCCCCTGGGGTACGCATATTTCTCGTGGACCGACAGGTGCCACTTATGGGAATATCAAATAGTGAGAACACTGTCTTGATCTGGGGTTCATAGGGTGATTCACAGTCAAATTGGGTAAGTCTGTCCCGTCCGCACACATGTCTCTAAGAAGTGTAGTAGAATGTACTGTATGAAGACTTATGATGTTTAATTTTTTTTTTCTGGAGGATGTACCCGTGGTGCTGTAATTTTGTATGTAATATAATATAAGTGTAATATAAGTATAATATAAGTAATATAGATGTAATATAAATATAATGCAAGAGTAATATAAGTGTAATTTACGTTAGTTTATGTATGGTGTAAGTGTAGTTCTGGACCCTGTTTAAATTGATGCAATGTATGGGAAGTGGACCTTGGAATTCATTTTTGGGGCTTGATCTTAGTAAAAGTGTAGCAGGAGAGTAATATTATTAACATGTAAGACCGTGTGGAGCGAGTTGGACGCGCAAATTCGTGTCTGTTTTTTATAAAGAGGCGAAGAAAGTTAATTCGAGATTAAAATTCGCGATAACTTGTATTTGCACTTAGAATTCAGAATTTTGTAGTTGAGTTTGTGTTTATCATCTTGTTGTACAAAATAATAATGTCTATGCACTTAGGTAAAGTCTGATTATTGAATATAGTCACTGATAGCCGCGAAATTAATTTATTTTTCACTGTCGCTAGATCACGTAGGCCAGACAAAGGCGACGCCTGGTATTAATTATGTGAATGTGTGAGTTTAGGCATCGATTAAACTGTTAGACCCATGTAATTGCCACAAAAATTTAAATCATCATAAGTCATTTTGTCTAAGTAGAGGAGAGAGAAAATTCCTTGTTGCAAGTTCCTTGATGAATGTATAATAAGTTAACTGTAGAGTAATAAGTCAAAGCCATGACCGTATGGGAGAACATCGCGAGATTCCCGGAGCATCCTTGGCGCAAGCTGTCACTTCGAACTGTGATTTCATATCAGATGGACGTCCACAGGTATGGTCTAGAGTAAATTCATTGTATTCCCCCCCATACGTCACAATAATTAGTTTTCATTCTATCTATATATATAAAGTAAGTTATCTGATAATATTCCCCAATACTTTTATGTGACTTCGAGCTGTGATTTCATATCAGACGGACGTCCACAGATTTGGTGTGGCGTCATGGAGTCTGGCTGCCGTCTATGAAAAGTCTCGTAGTGCTAATTGCCAAAGCTCTTACACAGTTCCACTTAGTTTCATTTCTAATGCATAGTTGTCGATTATGTAGTCGTATGGTCCACTTAGTAAAGCCTTATTTCCTAAAGTGAAATATTCTGGTTAAAAGCGAGTGAGTTATGGAGTGTTGTTTTTCTCTAACATGCAGGGTACTGCAAGCGCTGTGATATTATATATTAAATCATTCTTGTGCAACCGATCATATACATAGATATGTTACATTGTGTAAGCCCATGGAAAAAAGGGGTGAATATACTAAATCTAGAGTAATCCTTAGTGACAAGCTGTGAGTCTGGGAAATACTACGAGTCCTTTTGAGACCGTGGTTTATGCAAGTCACTCCTGAGTTTGTAATTTTCTTTTTCTTGTGTACCTTCTGTTGAGTTACGAGGTAGAGTTGAGTGTATTCTTAATGTATGTATGTTATGTATTGGGCGAGAAATTCTTCTGTGTGCAGTATAATCAACATCTTGTTGAGTGTGAAGCTCAAGGTACTTCAGTGGTGAAATTCTCTCGTATAATTACTTTTGTATCGTGATATGTGAGTCAGCTGATTTATAATCTGTGGAGAAGAGAGTATTAATTCTCTCAGATAATCTGGTGGAATCAGAGATGTTCTAGTTACTATTTCTTGTTCGAAGGTTAATTTATTTTATGTATATTAAGGATAGTAATATAGTTAATTAAATTTTTCTTATGTGTTTGGTCTAAATTCCTCTGGGAAGTTGATTGTGAGATCGAGTGGCCCACAAGGTATGTTACTATCCATAAAATTCACGCTTTCATAATTCCTCACGCTACCCTGATTACTGTCCTAGGCCTCATTGTCCCTTCTTCACTGTACGGGACTAATAACTTTTTTTTTTCCTGGCAATCGCTGGGTGGTAGCAGCATACCAAATTAATTCTACTACTACCTGTTGGTATTTCTTTCTAGTAGTGATCAATTAACGAGGCCTTCTTTAATAATTCTAGGATTTCTTCCTCGGTAGTAATCAGAAATCAGTAAACATCTTTAATAATTTAATTTCTCTATAGTGCTAAAATCCGCTGCACCCCTACACTGGTCTTACAGCGGTGAAATTCTTATTCTGAGGGCATCGTCAAAATTTTCGCCCTTACACTGCTGGCTAATGCGTTGTGATATTTCAAATTTCTATGAGTGCCAAAGTTTTCAGCACGACATCTGCACCCGCTTATCATCCCTCATCCTTACCACCTGCCAACACCATCACTATTTAGCTCTCCTCATTGCAACACCAATACACTCCAGTCCCATCCTCTCTCTCAACTCTTCCGTCACAAACCAAGTCCCCCCAGGCCTTGCGCTCAAGGACACACTGCACATCTGCCTAATCACTGCCATTTTACATCTGAGCCTGCGAATATCCTCCTCCTTTATTGCCCAGGTCTCACTGCCATACAGCATTACATTCCTCTCTCTCTCTCTCTCTCTTTTTTTTTTTTTTTTTAAATGCAAGGAAGAAGGAACCAAAGGCCATGGCCCGCACACTGTTCCCTCAAAGAAAAAACAAAAACAATACAGAAGAGAGCCAAATTCAAGATCCATTCATTTCGAGATGCCTGGACACACTGCGTTTGAAAGAGTGGAGATCATAGGAAGCAGGGAATACAAACAGAGGAAGACAGTTCCAGAGTTGACCAGTTGCATAAATGAAGGACTGGGAGTAACGGAACTCTTGCATTAGAGAGTTGGACAGAAAAGGGATGAGAGAGACAGGTACTACATGCCTGTCGTAGAGTTGGAGGGATGCAAGCAGACAGTTCAGAGGAACAGTGACGGTTGAAGTAGTGACAGAAGAGAGATAAAGATACAACAGTGCGGTGAAGAGACAGAGGTTGAAGGGAATCAGTATGAGGAGGAGAGTTAATGAGACAAAAAGCCTTTGACTCCACCCTATTAAGAAGAGCTGCATGTGGGGAGTGTCACGAATTTTCTACATCGTGAAATTGTGTATCGTAAATCATGACATCAAGTGATTTGTAGGAATGATGAATAGTTCTGAAGTCCGTGAGAATTCGCCATTCTCTTAACCGTCCACTCGTGTACTTGTATTTGCATCAAATTTTCAAAACTTTCTTCATTCTTTCGCAAGTGATTGTCTTTATGTACAGACAGTGCATTCCTCTGGGCGATAATTTATGAATTGTCGTTTCTGCCTCCCTAGCCATTAGGTGGCCACGCCCTTTTCACATGATGACTCTGTTTAGATCAAGCATCGAGTCAGTCGTCCAAGTGACAGTCTCAGAGTGTGGATGTGCTGTGCGCAAAGCTTGAGCGGGTCTCTTTTCTTAGCGATCTCAGAAGTCTCGGCTGTATCGGCGTGAATTCCCGAAGCTCCCACTAACTTGGTGAGCGACTGTATTAGCGGCAGTCTCACTACTGATTAGTATTTCTTTTTTTTTTCCTAGGTTTAAGGTTCTTTAGATATTTAGCTCAGTGCTTTATTTGGTTATTTGTCTGAATGCTTGAGTGAGTGCATTTCCCTTTCTTTGATTTTGAATTGATTCATGTAACGTAAATTTATTTTCTTGTAATTAATAAATTTACAGTTCGTTTTCTTGAGCTTTGTTAAATGTAACAGTCGTGTTTGATTTCCCCACATATTTAGTACACGTTCACTACTCCCAGTTAGTACAACTCCTTATATTAATCACAACTGGTATTTAGGCCAGCTCTTGGTATTAATTCTTAAATCCGTTGTGCCAGCTAGGAGCTTGGCTCAGCCAAGATCCTGTTTATTATTATCATTATTAATATTTTTTTTTAATGTTAAGGGGAGAAACTTAACTTTCTCAGAGGCCAACAGTACAGTAATACAGCCTTCTTGAGCGTTTAGTCTCTGCTGTGTACTGTTGAGAAAGTTTATAAATTCTCGACTCTAGAGAACTGGCGAAGTAAGCCAGCATAAAAGTGAAATCGCTACTTGATTTCACGAGTCGATTCTCTCGTGATAATCGACTCGATAATTATTCCTAGTATCCATAGGCTCATTTTCTTCTTCCCCCTGACATGGAACCTCCCAGCTGTACTCCATACACGGGCAAATAAAACCAGTGTACAAGGTCAACAACTGTGCAGGGGTAAAGAAAGATCAGAGTCGGCTTAGCACACCCAATCTCTTGGAGGCAGATTTCACAAGAGATGTAATATGTTCTTTCCAAGACAAATCCTGAGAGAATGAAACCCCAAGCATGTTCAAGGATGATGTAGGACTGATCTGGACATTACTAAACATTAGTGGGTAATCCTGAAGAAGATTTTGTCAGGTTGATAAGTGTAAGAACGGAGTTTTTGATGCATTAAAAATAACAAGATAATTTTTACCCTAATCAGAGAAACGAGCCAAGTCAGACATTAGGTGTGCCATAGCCTCAACCCTTTTTAGTTGAAGTAACTGCTGAGATGGATGTTGCGGAAACTGAATGGAAAGGTGAAGAGTGGAATCATCAGTGTATGAGTGGATAGGGTTAGATGTACAGCTTAGAAGGTCATTGATGAATAAAAGAAAGAGAGTTGGTGATAAGACAGAGCCCTGAGGAACGCCACTGTTGATAGGTCTAGGAGAAGAATGATGGCCGTCTACAACAGTGGCTATAGAACGACCAGAAAGGAAGCTAGAGGTGAAGGCACAGATAGAAGGATAGAAACCGTAGGAAGGTAGTTCGGAAATTAAAGATTTATGACAGACTCGATCGAAAGCCTTTGAGATGTCAAGTGCAATGGCAAAGCTTTCGCCAAAGTCCCGAAAGGAGGATGGCCAGGAGTCTGAAAGGTAGGTGAGAAGATCGCCAGTTGAGCATCCCTGACGGAACCCATACTGACGATCAGAAAGAAGGTTGTGACAGGAAAGATGCTTTAAGATTTTTCTGTTAAGAACAGACTCAAAAACTTTTGAGACACAGCATGTTAAAGCAATTGGACAATAGTTAGAGAGTTGGGAATAGTCACCCTTCTTTGGGAATGGCTGAATGAGAGCAAACTTCCAGCAAGAAGGAAAGGTACAAGTTGATAGACAAACGAAAGTTTACCTAGGCAGGGTGTAAGCACAGAAGCACAGATTTTGAGGGCAACAGGAGGGACTCCATCAGGCCCATATGCCTTGTTAGTACTGAAGCCAGTGATGGCAGAAAATACATCAGCTGAAGAAATTTTAATGTCAGTCATGAGGAAGTCTGAGGGGGGAAGTGATGGAGGAACAGCACCGGAATCGTCTAAGGTGGAATTGGAGGAGAAGGTCTGAACGAAGAGATCTGCTTTATCAGTAGAAGAAATAGCTACAGAGCCATCAAAGTACGAAAGAGGAGGGATGGATGACGAGGTAAAGTTGTTAGAAAGGTTTTTGGCAAGGTGCCAGAAGGAGCGAAAAGAATTCAAGTTGGAGAGTTGGGAACATTTAGCACAGATGAAATTATTTTCAGCAGCGCGAAGAACAGACTTGGCACGATTCCGGGCAGAAATATAAAAAAGATGTGATTCAGGGGTGGGCTGGCTCCGGTACCCTTTATAGGCCCTCTCCTCGTTGCGGACAGCATTAGAACAAGCATGATTAAACCAAGGCTTTCTTGCATTAGTCAGAGGATATGAGAAAGGAATGTATGCTTCCATGCCCGAGAGAATAACCTCCATAATGCGCAAGGCACACTCAGATGACTCCCGGCCATACATTCATTATATCACAGCAAGATTATCTATACATACATTATACATCAATATTCATTAATTTCATAATCAGTCAATAAGACAATTGCAGCAGAATAACTGGTGGTAATTATATATCTGATTAATTTTGATGCATCAGAAGCCAAACCCCAACAATGGGTAATGATTTGGCATCAATTCATCGAAGTAGGGTAATTACGGTATCGAAATATACAGAGAGAGAGAGGGGGGAGGGGGGGCTCAGAAAAGGTAATGTTCTGGAGTATTGTTTTTGAGGACTTTCTTTTACAATTTCATATATTGTGTTTTGAGGCATTCTATGGGAGTGCCAGTGTGACAGTCATGGATAAGGTGAATTGATATCTAGGCTACTCAAATATATGATGGCTGAAGAAGTTGCTTGATAAAGATAAAAAAATAAATAAAGATTAATCCAGGATACGGTTGTAAATTACATTCAGGATGATTATTACTCTGTCCATAAGTTTTAAGATAAAACTAGACTATCCTACGTAAATAATTATTACGTAATTAGGCCGCCATGCATATGTACACTAACGTAAGTGAAATTAAGATGAAACTGAAGGTTATATGGGATTCCACAGGCTTGTAAGAAGAAATCTGGTTATAGGCTAGTATGCTCACCAGATGTAGCTGTAAGTTACTGTGAAAATAAACTTGCTACACCAAAATGCAGCTATCCATACATTCATTATATCACAGCAAGATTATCTATACATACATTATACATCTATCTATCTATTGCCAGACGCCTCAATCCCGAACGGGGTGGCCACAAACAAACTGCCTCCATGTCACTCTGTCCCCTGCCATTTCACTACCACGCTCCCAACTCACACCCCCCTCTCTCATATACCTCTCCACTCCATCCCTCCATCTCATCCTCGGCCTCCCCCTCCCTCTCGCCCCCTCCACCTCACTCACATACACTCTCCTCGTCAATCTTTAACTCTCCATCCTCTCCACATGCCCAAACCACCTTAATGTGTTTCTCCTAACGCTTCCCATCACATCCTCAACCACACCACAACGCTCCTTCACTTCCTCATTTGTTACTGTCTCTCCATGTGACTCCACATGCTCCTCTCAAATAACTCATTTCCACTGCTCTCGCTCTTGACTTCTGTCCTTCCAACAGGGTCCAAGCTTCACTTCCATATGTCACAGTTGGTATCACAATACTGTCATGTAACAACTTTTTCACTTCCATGCTCACCTCCCTGTTTCTTATCACTGCTTTCAACAAACCAGCAACCTTCCTTCCCTGCTGCACCCTTTCGAGCATTTCACCCTCCAGACTACCATCCTTACTCATCACACTGCCCAAGTACCTAAATTCACTCACATTCTCCATATCCTTCCCATCCAATCTCACTGTACACTCACTGGCTTCACTTCTCTCGAAGACGATCACTTTACTCTTCCCCACATTCACCTTTAGATTCCGTTTCTTACTCTCCCAAACTCATCTACCAAGCCTTGCAGCTCCCCTTCGTCTTCACTCAACAACACAGTATCATCTGCAAACAACAGTACAGGGAGTTTCCACACACTGCCCTCTCTCACTAGGGCCACTCCAACATCCACTGCCCGACCTTGTATCTCTTTTATAACCCCATCCATATACAGACTGAACAACCATGGAGACATGACACATCCTTGTTTCAATCCAACCTTCAAATGGAAAGATTCACTCAGTTTGCCATCCACACGCACTGCAGCCTTAGCACCCTGATACATACTCTTCACTGCCTTCAACAACTTCCCATCCACTCCATATATTCTTAATATTATACATCAATATTCATTAATTTCATCATCAGCCAATAAGACAATTGCAGCAGAATAACTGGTGGTAATTATATATCTGATTAATTCTGATGCATCAGAAGCCAAACCACAACAATGGGTAATGATTTGGGATGAATTCGTCGAAGTAGGGTAATTACGGTATCGAAATATACAGAGAGGGGGGGGGGGCTCAGAAAAGGTAATGTTCTGGAGTATTGTTTTTGAGGACTTTTTTTTTACAATTTCTTATATTGTGTTTTGAGGCATTCTATGGGCAATAATCATTCCAAGGAAAAGATCCATTAGCACAGAGGGAGAGCCCTCTCAATATCAGGAGAGGCAACCGCTCCCTGAGCTTCTTCCAACCACTCCTCACTCTAGCCACAGAGCTAGCTCCAACCCCACCTCAGCACATAAAATGTTTTCCAAATAACAAACATCTTACACACACTCAAGAGACTCACCAGCAAGTTCAATCCTTACATGCCAGACAATATCCACATGCTCTCCCTGACACATCACACATGTAAAATCAGCATTATCTCACAGCCTACCTCTAGTAACACTAGATCTCTTATGCAGCCACTTATCACAAACACTGCACAAGATGGAATTACTTCCCATACTCTTCTGACAAATTGCACATGGCCACTCCCCCTGGCCACTCTCTCTCTTCTTTGACAGTACTGCTGCCAGCCCTAGATACTATCACTTTTGTTTTATCTGCATTTACTCTTAAGCCCTTGTGCCCCATACCATCTCTCCACTTCCTAAAACTTTCCTCCACCTCCCTTTCATTCTCTGCAACCAACACCAAATCATCAGCACACAACATCTCCCACGGAAATTCATTCCTGAAGTCACATGAGGGGGCTTCAAGGACCATGATCACCAAGGGGCTCATCACTGACCCCTGATGCACATTAACATTCACAGAAAACTCACCACTCCATTCACCCTTTCCAGGGTATGAGCACCCACGTACATGGCCATAACCACCCAAACCAGCCACTCCTCGATCCCAAGCTTTCTCAATGCCCACCTCACCACCTCTCTACGGACTCTGTCAAAGGCCTTTTCCAAATCAACAAAAACAAAGTACAGTTCCCTTTTCTTCTTTGTACCCCCCACCCTCGACTATCGCAGGTTCCGCTATAGCGTTTTACCGCTATCATGCATGTATAAAAAACCTACCTAAATTCCTATATCACGCACTAAATGCCTCCTATCACGCACCAGCCTTGTGGATCGAGCAAAAAAAAAGCTTGGCCAAGTGGACATATCAGCTGACCAACCAAAACATTCAAGATGGCGGAGGATGTTACTCAAGCAGTGATTGAAGAAGTTCATTTGATAAAGTCTGTATGCTCAAGTGTGAATAAAACTCCACTATAATACATTAATAACCACTTTTATATACGTGTTGATGATGATGGGAGGCCTTATACTTTGTCGTGGCTTAGAGATAGGTGCTTCGTCACCAACACTTTCATAGCGGTTTTACAAACAAACCTATAAACTAGTTACTACAGTATACCCAAAGACTCTTAAATGTTTCAATACTTAACACAATGAATTTAGTGAAGTTCAACCTCCTCATAGAAATGAAAAAAGTCCACAGTTGGAGCACTTGCAGTACACAGCTGAAGCGGCTGCCATCTTCTTTATTTATAAACAGTGGAGCACGCTGATAAAATCTGTATAGTATGTTCATTTTTTGACTATAATATGTTATTATGTGGTACAAAACGGGTATCTTAGGGGTAAATAATGAGGTCATGGCACCAATTAGAAATTACATTATTACCATAAGTTCTTCACTTCAGCTATCGCATTTTGGGCTATAGCGCTGCCATGGCGGGACCAATTAAGAGTGATAGCCGAGAGTGGGGTGTATATTATTCCTGAAGTTGTCAAACAATGAATATGGCATCAGTGGTCCCTTTGGTTGGCATAAACCCAAATTGCATCTCATCAATATCCAATTATTCTCTAATTGTACCTTTTAAAACTCTCTCCATTACCTTCATTCTCTGGTCTAAAATCTTTACGCCTCTATAATTTCCTCTTTACAGGGCATCAACCTTCCCCTTGTACACATTTACAAATTACACTCTTCAGCTAACCATCTGGGACAACACACTCATACATATTCATATTTATCAGGTCAGTGACTGACCTCACTTCTACATCTCCTAAGGCATTCAACATTTCAGCCGTCAACTCACGCACACCTACTGCCATCCCCACCTACATCCAGCCAATTGCCCCGCTCACAGTAGCAACATCAATCAAAGGCCAAGGGCCAAACACTGGATCTGCTGACTCCATAGCTTCACTGTCCCAGTCAATCTCCTCATCCAACAACCGGCTGTAATGCTCTCTCCATGCATCTTTAATATCCCCACTGTTCTCGACAACCCTTCCATCATCATTCGTCACACACTTCCCACCTATGATATCCCTATTTTCCCTCTTCATCTGATTGGCCACCTTAAAAATCATATTCTTCCCTACCACACAATTTAGGTTACAAGTAAAAGTCTCTGTGACACAACCTTCGCCCTGTAAAGCCCTTTTCTAAACCTACGCTTGGAAGCCAAGTATTCCTCTTTGTTACCACCCTTTTTCCATTCCTGGAAAAGCCTTCTCTTCTTCTTAACTACAGCTTTTACACCCTCATCCCACCACCAAGTCACATTTTGTCTTGGTGGGCCTCTTGTCCAACCACATACTGAATCTGTAACTCTCACGAGTTTGGTCTTGAGGGCTCTGTATTGTTCATTAACAATTCTGTCAACATCTCCCTGTTCAGCCACCACACTCCTCATCTCGCTATAGAAGGCATCCCTTACTGTTTGTTTTTTCAACTTCCATATTTTCCTCATAGGTGCATAGGTCTTCTTTTTCATCACCCTCTCCTTAAGCATCATGTCACATATTAATAAACTGTGTTGCTGCACACACTCCTTGCTCCCTATAACTTTAACCTCCCTCACCAATCTCCTATCAGCCTTCCTGACCAGGAAATACTCTATCTGCCTGCTATTACCCCAAATCGTATGTAATGAACCTACTCCCTCTCTTCCTAAAATGTGTTCCACACACTCACATTCACTGCCTCCCCAAACATGAGTATCCTTCCCCTTCCTCATTACTCGTACCATACACGCATTTCCCAAGTACTTCATCATATCCTTGAGCTGCTTCACCTACATGACCATTTAAATCCCCCCCAAATACCAAAATCGAATTGTCTCCCATACCACTTACTACACATATTAAGTCATCCCAAAATCTATCCTTCTCTACCTCATCCAAGCTTGCCTGTGGAGCATATGCCGATGCAATTAAAAACACCATCCCACCGAACAACATTTTCACTACTATTAGCCTATCACTTACTCTTACAACATTTATGACATATTCCAACCATTTCTCCCTAACCAACACACCCACACCCCCATATCCATCTATCCTACCCTGCCAAAACAACTTATAGCAACAATCCCTCACAGCAAACATTCTGGCTGGTCCACCCCTATACTAGACTTCTTGCACACATCCAACAATCACCCACCTACTACTCATTACCTCAACCACTATCCCCACTCTACCCCTCAAACTTCCCACATTCCATGAAGCCACTCTAATCCTCCTGGATGATTTAATGTCCTCAGGCTTGCTTTGAATTTCATTATTTAACTTGGTCATAATTAGTAATATAAGAAGGGAAGAGACATGCCATAAGCCCCACCTACTGAACAGTCCTAGGTCCAGGCACTGAATCTATGACCTCTAGCCTACCAGCCCTGACCAGTGGCTGTGCCAGTGGCCTCAGGGCACCCTGCCAGGACAGCTACAGGGACACCCTCCAAGCATGCCTTGGCACTGTAAATGCCCTGCCATTATACACCCATTAACAGGGCTGCCTCCTGGGGCGCTACCCCCAGGTTTGGGCCCCTCTGTATCAGGTGGATGCGGGAGCATGGGAACCGCAATATCTTGTACCCTCTAACACAGGTTCCAGCTCCATCTCACCCCGGCCCCACGAACTATGCTGGTGGAGCCCTCGTCACGCCTCCCCTAAAAAGCAGGGGTGTGGAGTCGGATTAAAAAAATTCCGACTCCGACTCTAGGAAATTTTAAGGTTGCGACTCTGACTCCGACTCCACCCCCCCTCCCCCTCACCCTCTTCTGCAGTACAGTGGAAGGCATACTGCAATACTTACATGTTTTCAAGTTTACTTCTATCTATCTATTGCCAGACACCTTAGTCCCGTAAGGGGTGGCCACAAACAAATAGCCTCCATGTAGCTCTGTCCCCCACCATTTCACTGCCCTGCTTTCAGCTCACACCCTCCTCTGTCATATACCTCTCCGCTCCATCCCTCCATCTCCTCCTTGGCCACCCCCTCCCTCTCCCCCCCTCCACCTCACTCACATACACTCTCCTCATCAGTCTCTCACTCTCCATCCCCTCCACATGACCGAACCGCCTTAATGTGTTTCTCCTTACGCTTCCTATCACATCCACATCCACACCAAAATGCTCCTTCACTTCCTCATTTGTCAGTCTGTCTCCCCATGTGACTCCACATGCTCCTCTCAAATAACTCATTTCCACTGCTCTCACTCTTGACTTCTGTCCCTCTAAGGTACAAGCTTCACTTCCATCCATTAGAGTTGTTATCACAATATCATCTAGTAGCTTTTTCACTTCCATGCTCACTTCCCTGTTTCTTATCACTGCTTTCAATGAACCAGCAACCTTTCTTCCCTGCTGTACCCTTTCAAGCACTTCACCCTCCAGACTTCCATCTTTACTCATCACACTATCCAAGTACTTAAATGCACTCACATTCTACATATCCTCCCCATCCAATCTCACTGTACATTCACTGACTTCACTTCTCTCAAAGACCATCACTTTACTCTTCCCTACATTCACCCTTAGATTCCGTTTCATACACACTCTTCCAAACACATCTACCAAGCCTTGCAGCTCCCCTTCCTCTTAACTTAACAACACAGTATCATCTGCAAACAACAGTACAGGGAGTTTCCCAACACTGCCCTCCCTCACTTGGGCCAATCCAACATCCACTGCCTGACCTTGTATATCTTTTATAATCCCATCCATGTACAGATTGAACAACCATGGAGACATGACACATTCTTGCTTCAATCCAACCTTCAAATAGAAAAATTCACTCAGTTCACCATCCATACACACTGCAGCCCTAGCGCCCTCATACATACTCTTCACAGCCATCAACAACTTCATATCTACTCCATATATTCTTAATACTTTCTTCAACCCTTGTCTATCAATCCTGTCATATGCTTTCTCCAAATCCATGAAGGCTGCATACAAGTTCTTTCCCTTCTCTAGAAACTATTCCATCAAAGATAAAAGAATGAATATCTGATCTACACAATCTCTTCCCTTCCTAAAACCTCCCTGTTCTTCTCCAACTAATTCCTCTGTTACTTCCCTAACTCTGTCAATAAGTATCCTACCATATACTTTTCCTATTACACTAAGAAGGCAAATGCCCCTATGATTACCACACACTTCTTTTTTCCCTTTTCCTTTGTACAGGGGAATAATTATACCTGAGTTCCAATCCTCCAGGACTCAACCTTCCTCCCAGGCCAATCTGCACATCTTCCACATCCATTCTCTTACTCTCTCTCCTCCATGCTTCAGCATTTCACCACACACTCCATCAATTCCTGGGGCTTTCCCCATTTTAACTTTTTTCATTGCTTCCACAACTTCCATCCTACTGATTTCTTCCTCTCTTCTCACATCCTTCCTTCTCCCAGCCATTCCCCAGCCACTAATACATGCATTACTTTCATTCTCTATGTTCAACAATTCAGTAAAGTGTTCTCTCCATCTGTTTACTTCTGCTCACCTTCTCTCCCTTCTCCACTAGTAATCTACCATTTTAATCTTTCACACCCCCACTTACTTCATTGGCACCCTGTCTAGCTCTGTTTATCTCCTTCCAGAACATTTTCTTACATTCCCTCCACTTTGCACTCAAATTCCTTCCAAATTCCTCATCCACTCTCTTCTTACTCTAAATTACTAATCTTTTCACCTCTCTCCTCCTCTCTACATATAACTCTCGCATCAGTCTCTCTTGCAACTTCGACATCCCTGTTCCTCATCCACTCATTATATGCTTTCTTCTTTTGTGCCACAGCCTCTCTCACCTCTTCAGTCCACCATGCTGTTCCCTGAACCCCCTTTCGTTTTCACCCCACACACCACCTAACATGCTACACAGACTTCTTCTGTGAATATCTTGCACACTCTTCCACATCCCCCATCTGCTCCAAACTATATTTACCCAATCGCTCCTCCACTTCCCCTTTATATTCAGCCTTTACTCCATCCTCTTGTAACTTTTCTACCCTCCTTGTAAGAAATGCTTCCTCCTGTCCTTCCCTTCTTCTCTTCCTCCCTCTTGTTTGGATTCTAATTCTGGCCACCACCAAGTGGTGGTCAGAAAGTCCACTCCCCCAACCTCTATATACTCTTGCATCCATTACACATCTTCTCATCCTTTCATCCACACACACAGTCAAACATTGCCTTCTGTTCATTCATTCCTCCGTCCACCCTTCTCACCACTCGCCATGTATACCTATGGATCATTTTGTGCCTGAAAAGGGTATTAGCTAACACCAACCACCTCCCAGCACAAATGTCCACTAAAGCACTGCCATTCTCATCCATCAATGCAGGCACACCCCACTCACCAACTACTCCATCCACCTTCTCATTCCCTAATTTTCCATTCATATGTCCAATCAGAAACACACTCTCATTCCTTTCAAACTTTTCCAAGCAGGCTTCCACATTTGTCCAGAACTCTTCTCTCATTCTACTTACATAATCTTGTGTTGGCGCATACACGCACACAATTGCCCACATTTGTAGTCCAACTTTCACTCTTACCCACACAATCCTTGACCCAATTGATCCACACACTCTTACATTCTCCTTCCATCTTATGCTCACAGCAATACACACTCCTTCTTTCGCCCTCTCATTCTCACCTACTCCCGCACATATACCCCATCCATACTCCCATTCTCTCACACTCTCACCTCGCCATTTAGTTTCAGTTATTCCATATATATCCACTTTCGCACTCTCAAGCACCTGTACAATCTCTCTCTCTTTCACCTCATCATTCATACCCGTTATATTCCATGTTGCAATCTTACCAAGACCTTTGTCCGGTCCTTTTCGTCAACTTTTTGTCAGTCCTGGTCCGAGGCTTCTTGTTTGTATTTTTAGTTAGTTGTTTTACAGGGTGGGGCACTAACCCACCACCGACCCTTTTAGTCGCCTCTTACGACAAGCAGGGATACTGGAGGAGAATTCTTAATCCGTATTATTAGTGTATATAATATCGTGCAAGGTATTCACAGACGAAATCTGTGCAGCATGTGAGGTGGTGTGTGGGGTGAAGAGAAGATGAAAGGGGGTTCAGGGAACAGCATGGTGGACTGAAGAGGTGAGAGAGGCTGTGGCACAAAAGAAGAAAGCATATAATGAGTGGATGAGAAACAGGGGCGTCGAAGAAGCTGAGAGACGGATGAGAGAGTTATATGTAGTGAGGAGGAGAGGTGAAAACATTAGTAAGAGAGAGTAAGAAGAGAGTGGACGAGGAATTTGGAAGGAATTTGAGTGCAAAGTGGAGGGAATGTAAGAAAATGTTCTGGAAGGAGGTAAAGAGAGCTAGACAGGGTGCCAACGAAGTCAGTGGGGGTGTGAAAGATAAAAATGGTTGATTATTAGTGGAGAAGGGAGAAAAAGTAAACAGATGGAGAGAACACTTTAATGAATTGTTGAACATAAAGAATGAAAGTAATGCAAGTATAAGTGGCTGGGGAATGGCAGGGAGAAGGAGGGTTGTGAGAAAAGAGGAAGAAATCACCAGGATGGAAGTGGTGGAAGCAATGAAGAAAGTTAAAATGGGAAAAGCCCCAGGAATTGATGGAGTGTGTGGTGAAATGCTAAGCATGGGGGAGAGACAGTAATAGAATGGATGCAAAAGGTGTGCAGATTGGCTTGGGAGGAGAGTAGAGTCCCAGAGGATTGGAAGTCAGGTATAATTATTCCTTTGTACAAAGGAAAAGGGGAAAAAGCAGTGTGTGGTAATCATAGGGGCCTTTGCCTTCTCAGTGGAATAGGAAAAGTATATGGTAGGATACTTATTCACAGAGTTAGGGAAATTACAGAGGAATTAGTTGGATAAGAACAAGGAGGTTTTAGGAAGGGAAGAGGTTGTGTAGACCAGATATTCATTCTTAGATCTTTAGTGGAAAAGTTTCTAAAGAAGGGCAAGAAGTTGTATGCAGCCTTCATGGATTTGGAGAAAGCATATGACAGGGTGGATAGACAAGGTTTGTGGAAGGTATTAAGAATATATGGAGTGGATGGGAAGTTGTTGAAGGCAGTGAAGAGTATGTACGAGGATGCTAAGGCTGCAGTGCGTGTGGATGGCAAACTGAGTGAATCTTTCCATTTGAAGGTTGGATTGAAACAAGGATGTGTCATGTCTCCATGGTTGTTCAATCTGTA
>JAGKTI010000235.1:0-14994 GCA_018397915.1 Birgus latro | reverse complement strand
GAGGGTGCTAAGGCTGCAGTGCGTGTGGATGGCAAACTGAGTGAATCTTTCCATTTGAAGGTTGGATTGAAACAAGGATGTGTCATGTCTCCATGGTTGTTCAATCTGTACACGGATGGGGTTATAAAAGAGATACAAGGTCGGGCAGTGGATGTTGGAGCGGCCCTAGTGAGAGAGGGCAGTGTCTGGAAACTCCATGTACTGTTGTTTGCAGATGATACTGTGTCGTTGAGCGATGACGAAGGGGAGCTGCAAGGCTTGGTAGATGAGTTTGGGAGTGTGTGTAAGAAACAGAATCTAAAGGTGAATGTAGGGAAGAGTAAAGCGATGGTCTTTGAGAGAAGTGAAGCCAGTGAATGTACAGTGAGATTGGATGGGAAGGATATGGAGAATAAAGTTATAGTCTTCGAGAGAATTGAAGCCAGTGAATGTACAGTGAGATTGGATGGGAAGGATTTGGAGAATGTGAGTGAATTTAAGTACTTGGGTAGTGTGATGAGTAAGGATCGAAGTCTGGAGGGTGAAGTGCTCGAAAGGGTGCAGCAGGGAAGGAAGGTTGCTGGTTCGTTGAAAGCAGTGATAAGAAACAGGGAGGTGAGCATGGAAGTGAAAAAGTTGTTACATGACAGTATTGTGATACCAACTCTAACAAATGGAAGTGAAGCTTGGACCCTGTTGGAAGGACAGAAGTCAAGAGTGAGAGCAGTGGAAATGAGTTATTTGAAAGGAGCGTGTGGAGTCACATGGAGAGACAGACTAACAAATGAGGAAGTGAAGGAGCGTTGTGGATTGGTTGAGGACGTGATGGGAAGCGTTAGGAGAAACACGTTGAGGTGGTTTGGGCATGTGGAGAGGATGGAGAGTAAAAGACTGACGAGGAGAGTGTATTTGAGTGAGGTGGAGGGGGCGAGAAGGAGGGGGAGGCCGAGGATGAGATGGAGGGATGGAGTGGAGAGGTATATGAGAGAGGGGGGTGTGAGTTGGGAGCATGGTAGTGAAATGGCAGGGGACAGAGTGACATGGAGGCGATTTGTTTGTGGCCACCCCGTGCGGGATTGGGGTGTTTGGCAACAGATAGATAGATAGATAGAATATCGTAAATTCACGTTAAATCAATATTCCCACAAAAACATCCCACAAATTGCTTGCCTGAAATGTCCTCCCACAAGAGCTCCCACAAAAGCTAATTTCTCTCACAAAAATGTGGGAACTGGCCTAGCAGTGCACCCAAGTACTTTACACGAGAATTGATCATGTAAAGAAGTCGGAGTCGGAGATATTTTTACCGGCTCCAACTCCGACTCCAGCCAGAAGTATCCGACTCCTCGACTCCTGACTCCAACTCCAACTCTAACTCCACACCCCTGCTCAAAAGGTCCACCACTAGGTAGTGAGGGCAAAGTTTTCTGGCCGCATGCCCTTGCTGGTTTCAACCCCTGTGATGTGGTGGGGAATGTTGTGTGATATGTAATGCACATGTGGTGTAGTGCAAGAGACAGTTAGAGGAAGTGTATGGGTGAGTATGCTGGTCTACTCTCCATGTTAGTGTCACACTGAAAGGGTCAGCAAAGGAGGATGGTTAGGCAGCTAGTGTAACATGAACTTCAGCTCTCCCTATCACCAGCATTCCCATTCCCCTTGTGAGTACCACCAATCGGCTGGTGCTACAGCCTCTTCCTCCTCTTCCATCTTGTGTTTAAAATAAGAATTACAAATGCACAATCTCCTTTCCTGACAAATGTCCTTCAGTCACTTCCCAGTGACTTCCCATTCCACTCTGCCACACTTCATTCATCAATAAAGCAACTCCTTTCTTGCATCCTTCTCACCCATTCATGCTTGATCTTAAAATGCTTCACACCCTCCCACTCCTCCACTTCACACACTTTCATCTTTGTAAATTGTTTCACACACTCCCCCCCCCCATCATCATCCAATCCTATATTGCCCCATGAGGAGTGTAGGAGCCAGGGGCTAGGCAAGCTGGTCCTAAAATTTAAGATGAATGTGACCAGCCTCACTCATCCCTTGGTGGCATTACATGGGCAGTAAACCCCAACCATCCCTTGGATTTAAACATTCACCGGCTCAATCCGTTTGGAGCACCTTAATTACCCACTAAACTACCAGGAGCCAAAATTTGGTTATATGGTTACCACCCAGCATAGTAAATGGTTTCCTGGCATACAGGAAACCATTTGGCTTGTCACTCAGTGTAAAGTCACCCACAGGCAGAAAGAAGAAGAAAGAATGAAGGAAAGAAAGACAGAAAAGGGAGTGTAAAGTCACCTGCAGGCAAAAGGACAAGGAAAGAATGAAGGAAAGAAAGACAAAAGAGGATGGATGGAAAGAAGGATGGAGGAGAAGAAAGGGAAGATATACCCGAGAGCCACACTACATCAAGTGGGTGGATGGTGAGTGCCCCCACCTACCACATTCACACAATGCCATCACAGCATATCTTGCACTCTTGAACGCAATCACCACTTCCACCCTCTTACTCTCCTCATTCACACCTCTCACATTCCACATGGCCATGCGAATCTGCCCATTTGGTTGGGACCCTGGGCAGGTATGGGCCTTCTGATGCTCTCCAAAATGTTTGCCATAATTTAGTGATTTTAGATATGGGTATCTGGGGGACACTTAACTGGGCCAGAAACCCCAGCTGTATGGTTGCCACCCAGTGTAGTAAATGGTTTCATGAGTACAGGAAACCATTTACTTTACAACTTCTTATGTATACCTTATTCACTGTTCTTCTATGTACAGTGGCCCCTCCACATTCACAAGGGATGTGAAAACAGACATCACTGTGAATGGCTACCTCTTACCCCCCCCAAAAAAGAATGCCTCCTGCCATCCTTATTTAACTAAAAGGCTGCCTAAAAAACCTTTGGCAGTGCCCCCAAACATCATCAGATCGACCCACTTAAAGTGAATTTTGAGGTGAGGCTAGTATTGGCAATGTGTGGAATCTTAGAGAGAGGATTTGGAAGCATTTTCTTGTCCAAAACAGATGCAACAGGTTTCGAAGTCTGGTGTGAAATCACCTTCTTCACAAACAGTATGGGAGTTGGTGCAATGCCCTAGGAAATGCCAGCCATACATGTACAGCAGCTGATGAATAAGAATTAAGAATCGCTGGCCTAAATGGTTATCCGTGGATGCCAAAAGAAGTGAATGAGTTAATGTAAAAGTACAGTATACAGTGAAAAAGCAAACATATGGATAACAGAATGAAAATAACAAGTTTTGGTAAAAAAAATCTAAACGACGAGTATCTATCTATTGCCAGATGCCTTAATCCCGTAAGGGGTGGCCACAAACAAATAGCCTCCATGTCACCCTGTCCCCCTTCCCCCAATTCATTGCCCTGCTCCCAGCTCACACCTCCCTCCCTCATATACCTCTCCACTCCATCCCTCCATCTCATACTTGGCCTCCCCTTCCCTCTCCCCCCTCCACCTCACTCACATACACTCTCCTCATCAGTCTCTCGCTCTCCATCCTCTCTACATGGCCAAACCATCTCAATGTGTTTCTGCTAACACTTCCTATCACATCCACATCCACACCACAATACTCCTTCACTTCCTCATCAGTCTCTCTGTGACCCCACATGCTCCTCTCAAATAACACATTTCCACTGCTCTCACTCTTGACTTCTGTCCCTCCAACAAAGTCCAAGCTTCACTTCCATACATTAGAGTTAGTATCACAATGCTGTCATGTAGTAGCTTTTTCACTTCCATGCTCACTTCCCTGTTTCTTATCACTGCTTTCAAGGAACCAGGAACCTTTCTTCCCTGTTGTACCTTTCAAGCACTTCACCCTCTAAACTTCCATCCTTACGCATCACACTACCCAAGTACTTAAATGCACTCACATTTTCCATTTCCGTCTCATCTAGCCTCACTGTACATTCACTGACTTCACTTCTCTCAAAGACCATAACATTACTCTTCCCTACATTCTCCTTTAGATTCCATTCCTTATACACTCTCCAAAACTTATTCACCAAGCCTTGCAGCTCCCCCTTCGTCTTCACTTAACAACACAGTATCACCTGCAAACAACAGTACAGGGAGTTTCCAAACACCTCTCTCACTAGGGCTGCTCCAACATTCACTGCCCTATCTTCTATCTCTTTTATAACCCCATCCATATACAGACTGAACAACCATGGAGACATGACACACCCTTGTTTCAATCCAACCTTCAAACAGAAAAATTCACTCAGTTCATTATCTACATGCACTGCAGCCATAGCACCCTCATACATACTCTTCACGGCCTTCAACAACTTCCCATCTACTCATATATTCTTAATACTTTCCACAATCCTTGTCTATCCACCGTCATATGCTTTCTCCAAATCCATGAGGGCCACATACTACTTCTTTCCCTTCTCTAGAAACTTTTCCACTAAAGGTCTAAGGACGAATATCTGATCTACACAGCCTCTTCCCTTCCTAAAACCTTCATGTTCTTCTCCAACTAATTCCTGTTATTTCCCTAACTCTGTCAATAAGTATCCTACCATATACTTTTCCTATAACACTAAGATGACAAATGCCCCAATGATTACCACACATTTCGTTTTCCCCTTTTCCCTTGTACAGGGGAATAATTATACCTGACTTCCAATCCTCCAGGACTCATCCTCCTCCCATGCCAATCTGCACACCTTCCACAGGTGCTGGTCAAACTGTACTTGTCCATTCTACTAGCATCTCTCCCCCATGCTTCAGCATTTCACCACACACCCCACACACTCCATGAACAAAAATCTCCCACAATTATTATACCTGAATAAATTACTGTTGACGGAAATTTCAGGAGCTAATAAAATTGTCAGCAAATAATTTTGCTGCTTAAACAACTACTTCAAATAAGAAAAATTACTATGGTTTGTGGTATGTGGTGCCAGCCAAGGTATGGGCATATGCTATGCACAAGTTTGAATCCCCAAAAGGGGACCAGAGATCATGATGATGCCACCTCAAAATTAATGCAAATGTACTTACAGTACATGCAGATACAGTAGTTAAGGCAGGGATTCCAATGGCTGAATGATGTGCAAATCACTGTTTGGCTCATGTCACTGGTTATGTTGCTGATAGTTAACCCACTTTTATACTTTTCTGTCCTGATTCTAGATGTTATCTCATCCCATCCTCTGATGGGGAAAAAAGGATGATGATGATGACAGAATGCTCCCTCCCCCCCACCACACACGCACACTGTACACACCTGTAGGAGCTCTGATGAATATTTCTGCCCATCCCTGGCACCAACATGCACAGAGGTGTGGTTTTCTTTCATTCTCAGCTTTGGCAGCAGCAGCAGCTGCAGCAGCAGCACAGGGATCAACAGATATATCTTCCTCAGTCTCTTCAGCAGGAAGAACTGACCCCACATTGCTCCCCAGCACCAGTCGGTCCATTCCTTCACAAACTCCTCCACTGCCCCATGCTAAACCACTGTCTGCTGGAGGTGTGATATAGTGGACATTCAATTGATATGTTGTGAGGATAGTGAAAATAGCACAATATCAGCACCCTCTCTCCAATCTCCTCAACTCTGATGTGGCTCATTAAAATAATAAACCTATTCAACACACAAAAAATGGTTTAACAAATACAGTACATGTACTCTGTTCAATTATGGCATGACTCTGAGGTGAAAATTAATCAACTTTCAAAATTGTTGAGTGAGAATGATAATGTAACAATAGGGAATATGGTTTCTCACCTTGGTCAGCCAAAGGAGCAAGGGAATCCCCATCCCTTGTAACACTCCTCATGTGCAAGTCATCCTTACTCTGTGGTTTGTACTTGGCCTGCAGTATAGAGATTTTATTACACTATGACTATAATTTATTACTAAGCTTCTCCCATACAATAAAGCTGTATTCTAATTCTCTTTGCAAAAACATTTTAAAACAGGCTGAACTCTACTTGGTCAGAAAAGCAGTACACATTTTATTCCTCTTTTCTTCAGCAATGCTGGTACCCCTGTCAGGTATTTCAAACTTGTCTTTAATCAGACACAACCACTGTAAGGTAGGAGGGCACATTGCAGCAAGCCCTTAAGTGTTAGGCATAGGTAATTCCAGTTGTTATTGGTGCCTCAGTGTGGTATACTTTGTAACTCAAAAGGTGATAACATGGATGGAAGCTGGATGACACCTCATATTTGGAAGTCTCATGTATGTTTATATTGGACTTCATGTACTGATAGCATATAAGCAGGTATGAGGAAAGGAATTCACTTCTTTCCAGCATCTCTATTATTAAAAATTCTTGTAGGTTTCCTTTGACCTGCTGTGTAATGCTGTAACTATTCAAAAACTCTCCTGTCTCAATATACAGATCAGTAGAATAACGGAATGCCATATGATGACAGAATCTGATACAGATTGGCAAATTATTTTCAAGTTACAACTACTGAGTGGTAAACTACTGTATACTGTATTATCGTTACTAAAACTTCCCACAGGAATGTGGGAAGTTTTCTGGTTTTTGTTAATGTTATTACAGTATTATTACAGTAAAACCTCACTAGAAAGGACTAATTGGGGTCCAAGTCATTCCGAAAAACGCGATATTCCGAAAAAAGAGACAGGGATTTCCCCCTGCTAAGATATTTTCATACATGAAAAGAGTCATGGGCGCAATCCTACTTCACTCCACCATTTGCTTCTAAATCGGGGCATTAACCCATTTGCCTCTTAACTTTTCTCAAATGCCAATATAAATAATTTACTGCATAACACAGTACAGTTTTTGTTAGGTTTATACTCGATAAAGGCAATTGTAACACTCACAGGAAGATAATTTTCATACATGAAGTGTCATAGCCACCATCTTGCTTCACCCCACCAGTTCCTTCTATCCCTATTGCTTCTTAGCTTTTCTAAAATGCCACTAAAAAAAATTCGTTGCATTACACAGTATAATTTTAGCAAGGTTTAGACTCGATAAAGGCCATATATAACACACAAAATAAGATATCATCACTTATTAAAAGCATCATGGCCACCATCCTGCTTCACCTCCACCAGTTCATTTTCTATCTATCTATTGCCAGACGCCACAATCCCGTAAGGGGTGGCCATTTGACTTTGAGTTATTTGTTTTACAGGGAGGGGCACTAACCCTCCACCAACCCACTTGTTGACACGTAGGGAGCACGTATGGTTTGGTTATATGGTTACCACCCAGCGCTGTAAATGGTTTCTTGGTTTACAGGAAACCATTTGGCTTGTCACTCAATGTAAAGCCACCTGTAAAAGAAAGAAAAGCAATAAGAAGTGACAGGAAAGATAGGAAAAATATGAAGAGAGGAGGGCAGGCACAGAAAAAGAATGATAAAGGCTAAGGAAGAAGTAGGCAGCACTACATCAAGTGAGTGGATGATGGTCGCCACCACCTACCACATAACTCGTGGTAATATCTCATTTGCCTCTTATTTTTTTCTGAAATTCCAATATAAATAATTTATAGCATGACAATAAAATTCAAGCAAGGCTTGGACACAATAAAACTCATAAGTAATAAAAAAAAAACAGTTTTCTTACATAACCATTCAGACTCACTTGGCTCACCTGATGAAGGATCCATCAGACCAAATCCTTCAAAATCATTTCCCATTATCTCCAGGGTCATCATCAAGGAACAGTGAATCACTGTCCCAACTGTCTGTACACTTCACTTATCACTCGTTACCGTCGAGCAGTACGGGGATTAGGGAAAATGACGTTGGGGGGAAGTGATGTGGAGGAAAAATAGTTACGTCGCCAGCTCACCACAAACCGAAGCACGAACACGCACACCGCTCGCCGTGTGATTAAAGCTTGATGTCTTAATATTAATGCAGACCCTTTTTCTACTTTTTGAGCATTTAGAAAGAACATTGTGGGTATAACATAATTATAAACACTTTTCAAATACTTTACTGAGGAAAAATAGTTATGTCGCCAGCTCACCACAAACCGAAGCAGGAACACACACACCTCTCGCTGTGTGATTAAAGCTTGATGTCTTAATATTAATGCAGACCCCTTTTCTAATTTTTGAGCATTTAGAAAGAACATTGTGGGTATAACTTAATTATAAACACTTTTCAAATACTGGCATAAATCTTTAATTTCCAAACTGCCCTCCTACGGTTTCTATCCTTCTATCTGTGCCTTCATCTCTAGCTTCCTTTCTGGTCGTTCTATAGCAGCTGTTGTAGACGGCCATCGTTCCTCTCCTAGACCTATCAACAGTGGTGTTCCTCAGGGTTCTGTCCTATCACCTACTCTCTTCCTTTTATTCATCAATGACCTTCTAAGCTGTACAACTAACCCTATCCACTCATATGCTGATGATTCCACCCTTCACCTTTCCATTCGGTTCCCGCAACGTCCATCTCAGCAGTTACTTCAACAAAAAAGGGATGAGGCTATGGCACACCTAATGTCTGATTTGGCTCGTATCTCTGATTGGGGTAAAAATCTATCTATCTATTGCCAGACGCCATAATCCCATAAGGGGTGGCCATTTGACTTTGAGTTATTTGTTTTACAGGGAGGGGCACTAACCCTCCACCAACCCACACATATCGACCCGACAAAATCTTCCTCAGGATTACCCACTAGTGTTTAATAATGAACAGTCATGTCCTGCATCATCCTTGAACATGCTTGGGGTTTCATTCTCTCAGGATTTGTCTTGGAAAGAACATATTACATCTCTTGTGAAATCTGCTTCCAAGAGATTAGGTGTGCTAAGCCGATTCCGTACTTTCTTTACCCCTGCACAGTTGTTGACCTTGTACACGGGTTTTATTCGCCCGTGTATGGAGTACAACTCTCATGTGTGGGGAGGCTCCCCACATGCAACTCTTTCGTCTCATTAACTCTCCTTCTCTTACTGATTCCCTTCAACCACTGTCTCTTCGCCACAATGTTGCATCTTTATCTCTCTTCTATCGCTACTTCAATGGTCACTGTTCCTCTGAACTGTCTGCTTGCATCCCTCCACCTCTACGACGGGCACACAGAACAAACTCTCATCCCTTTTCTGTCCAACTCTCTAATGCAAGAGTTAACCGTTACTCCCAGTCTTTCATTTATGCAACTGGTCAACTCTGGAACTGTCTTCCTCTGTCTGTATTTCCTACTTCCTATGATCTCCAGTCTTTCAAACGCAGTGTGTCCAGGCATCTCAAATTGAACGGATCTTGAATTTGGCTCTCTTTTGTACTGTTTTTGCTTTTTCTTGGAAGGAACAGTATGCAGGCCCGTGGCCTTTGGTTCCTTCTTCCTTGCATAAAAAAAAAAAAAAAAACTTAGAACAATAGCTACGCTGCCAGCTGCCAGCCCACCACCAACCAACGCACAAACACACAAACCGCGTGGACAGTATGGCCACCCGCTGTGAGGTTAGGCAGTCCGGAATGCTTTTAGCTTTTTCAGAGTTTCCCTGATATATAAGAAATAATTCCGGTTGGCTTCCTGACCCCAAAAAAAGCGACTTCCGGTGTACTGAAGTCTGTTGTAGTGAAGTCATACTGTATTGTATTCTTACTTATTTTCAAATTGCAATATTTCAAAGGGTGTTTGACCTACATTCTTCAAACTTGGTCAACTTAGTCGGACGTCTGTCCACTTCTGCTGGCCTAATATGGTGGTAATATGTCAACCGGATCTCCGGGTATTATCCGGAACACAGAAAAGTGAGTCAGCAATGCTATCTCAAGACCTGCTTAAGCTAGGACGCTGAAATTTTACAAAATAGCCTTAAGGCAAATGGAGGCAGGAAGGAAGTATGGTTCTAATAGGCTGATTATTCTCTGAGATCACCTGAGGTCAAAAATTGGGACTTTACTGGATATTCTAGATATCATTTACTTTCCCATGAAGGATTAATGCTAGAGCCACCAAACTTGGTGATGACTCTGTGATGATCTAAGGTCAGTGACCTTGACCTCCCGTTTTAAAAAATTGGAACATTTCCAGATATTCCGGATGTCACCTAATTTTCCATGAAGGATTAAAGCTAAAGTAACCAATGTTGTTGACTTATAGTCTGTGACAACTAAGGTGACTTGCACAAGATCAGTGACCTTGACTTCAAGGTCTCTTTATAGCTTGGCTTGTAGTAGTGTATTGAGAAAATAACAATTTTGATTTAATTTTCTATTTACTACAACTGTCTGCCACCAACATGTGATGAGAAAAAAAATATAATTTTAAAACAGAATAAGCCACCAGCCTTGTGATGGGTAAACTGGACTGTCTAAGAAGATTTAGAATTAGTATTACATTTGCTTGGGATCAGCCTACGGGTTATGCTTGTGACAATAGGGGTAGAACAAGGGTAGCGATTAGCCTGAGCAGCCGTAGACCTGTAACAGGTTGGGGACAAACGTGGACCTTCATACTTACTGCATAATTCATGAGAAACTCGGTCCACTGGATTTCGACAGAACATGAGTAGTCTCTTCACTAGTTCTCTCCACTGTGTGAATTACCTCAGTACACTCTCAACAAAAATATTATACCATTATTACCAACAAGCCATGTACAGTTTTCATGAGCAGGAGAAGGAAGAAGACCAGTATGAATGCGGGATTACACGGATTTTTATTACACACTTCAAAAACTCAAAATGCAAGAATGGAAAAGAATTTCGATGGTGACTGGTTCACACTCAGTTGGTCAAATAGTATATGACACCACTTTGTTAGGGACAAGTCTGATCAGGTATTAACATCCTAAATATACCAGAAAATCATTTCAATTACAATCAACACATCACCCTCTGGGTGTACTCTTGATAAACCATGTTATAAACCTCTAATACCATCCTTCATTGACATAAAGGTTCCCTTCCAAGATGTAACGGGGCATGGGTATGACCACGGGGTGACAAATAAACAAACACTATTTTAAATTTCGGCCCCCTGCTTAAACAGATATATAAGAATGTCTTTCTATTGAAAAAAAATTCTGATATGAAAGTTGACTATAGGCTGATGCCAATGAAAAGGTTACTCAAATCACAGTTAATACTCTAAAACAGAGATCAAGCATTTCACAATCCTCAACAAAAGAAAAACATACTTCCAGTAACCTGTTATTCATTTTACAGATTTACCTTATATAACTGAGAGAGATATACCTTTTATATATATATAACTGAGAGAAATATATCTTATATATAACTGAGAGATATATACCTTCCATTTTCCTCACATTTCAAAATAATGACGAAACCAAAAGAATAGTACAGTGCCACAATCTTTACCAGAACATTCTCTAAATTTGAAAGTTTCTCACTCAATGGTTCAAACGGTTGGTTAACACCCGTGTGTATTCTCGCTTAGTTATTTCTGTTTCATGTAGGATGGGACCCAAAACAATTCACAAAGTTGGTTTGATAATCAAAGCTTCACTTAACTTCTCAAAACTGAGTGTGAGTCGGCGTCTGGGAGTCATATGGGGAGCACGTGTTACCCACCATAGATAGTGAAAGACCCGGAACTCCGCCATGGCTAACCTCCAACACAGAAATCCTGCTGTCCTCCGACCCAGCACTAATTAGCGACAGCCAAACTCCCAGGACACTCTCCACCTCCAAACTCTTCAGCAAACTCACAGGACACTCCCCATCTCTAAACTCCTCAGCACGAAGGGGAAGAAATATGGACATCTCTCGAAAGTACGTCTGCTTTCCACCACGGATCAGCAGTAACTCTCTCCGACGTTGGCCTCTCTCTTTCAAACACATCAGTGCTCGGCACGGCTTTCAAATTATTTTCCTAACTTATTAACAATATGTTACTTTCCAACTAAATACATCATTTCTAAACTAACTCTGTTCGCTAGTATCACAGTTGACGTAAAAATCTATGTTACACTATTTTAAATGTACAATACTATATACACAGGTGACTACTTAATGCGGATGAACATGGCATAATGCGGCCTCTTTGTCTCTCAGAAAGCTGTTACTTTCAATAAAAACGATCATTTGAATAAGGGGACATTACAATAATTTTCCTTCATTACAGTAGGTAATGGCTGTGGGAAGTTTTTCCTTATCAAAACTGTCCTTGGACAATTTCATGGTGTTCTAGGTATCATTACTGTAATCCCCCCAAATTTACGGGGGTTACACTGCAGATACTCATGTAGTTATGGTAAAGGCAATGAATAACTGGCACCTCCAAAAAGTATCCCCTACAGTCATAATTTAACTATCTGATTGCCTACAAGCATTCTGCAGTATCCCCCAAATCAACAAACATTAGAATCTATTTGCTAAAGTGTATTTTGAGATTATTTATATAACTACAAATAACCAAAACAGCAAATAACAAAGCTGTGAATAGGGACAGTTGACTGCATTATTGCTGCTGCTACTGTTGTTGTTATTACAATTTTTATTACTGCCATTATTTATATTACTATTCAGTGGTAGGTGGGGGCGCTCACCATCCACTCACTCGACATAGTGCTGTTCTCGGGTGTCTGCCCTTTCCTCTCCTCCATCCTTCTTTTCTTCCATCCTCAGTCTTTCTTTCCTTCATTCTTTCCTCGTCCTTCTGCCTACAGGTGACTTTACACTCCCTCTTCTGTCTTTCTTTCCTTCATTCTTTCTTCTTCCTTCTGCCTGTGGGTGACTCTACAGTGACAAGCCAAATGGTTTCCTGTACACCAGGAAACCATTTACAATGGTGGGTGGTAGCCATATAACCAAATTTTGGCACCTGGTGGTTTAGTGGGTACCGTATTTCGTGGGGTATAAGACGCACTTTTTTGTCTCAAAATTACCTTCAAATATCCCCATGAGTCCTGCATGCCACACGAAGGGAGTTGCTTGGCTCCGATTAGAAGAATCTCTCATACAGATATCATCTCACTGCTTGGCAGTCTTTTCTAGAGTATAAAGGCCTTTCATTTATTGTAAAAAGTTACATTCACTTGTGTATATACTCAGATTTTACAGTTAGAAACACCCAAGTTCAAGAACACAAGAACAGAAGATTCAGGGTTTGTTTACAAATGGCCATGTGATGGTCTGGGGGGTTTAGCAGTATAGCAGTTTAGTAATTTATGTCTACTTTAGCAGACTAACATGATCACTGGTGAACTCCCTGTTAACCTGAAATGTAGTCATGATCACTTTGCATCCCATCCAATCAGTAACTAGTAAGGGAATCATATTGGAGATGTTGGCTAGCATGACTTTTGAATCATTGTAACAGACGTCTGTCTCATATGGATATTCAATAACCCTTGTTAGGCTGGCTTCTCTAAAATTTTGTTTCATTCGAGACAAGAATATCATTGAAGGAAACAGTTTTATATCACTGTTAGTGAAAAAGGGGAAAACAATTGCAGCATTAAACAATAGTCTGAAATTCCAGCATTTTACTAGTTTAGCAATTAGCAGTGTAGTGCCTAGCGTTCCCCCCACTCTCAGAACATGATCACTTGTGAACTCCTTGCTAACCTTCAGAAAGTAAATCATGATCACTTCACTTGCCATCCATTCACTAACTAGCAAGGGAATCATATTGGAGATGTTGGCTAGCGTGACTTTTGAGTCATCATAACAGACGTCTGTCTCACATGGAAATTCAATAACCCTTGTTGGGCTGGCTTCTATTACTATTTATCTATCTATTGCCAGACGCCTCAATCCCGAACGAGGTGGCCACTAACAAAGTGCCTCCATGTCACTCTGTTCCCTGCCATTTCACTACAATGCTCCCAACTCACACCCCCCTCTCTCATATACCTCTCCACTCCATCCCTCCATCTCATCCTCGGCCTCCCCCTCCCTCTCTCCCCCTCCACCTCACTCACATACACTCTCCTCATCAGTCTTTCACTCTCCATCCTCTCCACATGCCCAAACCACCTTAACGTGTTTCTCCTAACGCTTCCTATCACGTCCACAACCACACCACAACGCTCCTTCACTTCCTCATTTGTTAGTCTCTCTCTCCATGTGACTCCACATGCTCCTCTCAAATAACTCATTTCCACTGCTCTCACTCTTAACTTCTGTCCTTCCAACAGGGTCCAAGCTTCACTTCCATATGTCACAGTTGGTATCACAATACTGTCATGTAACAACTTTTTCACTTCCATACTCACCTCCCTATTTCTTATCACTGCTTTCAATGGACCAGCAACCTTCCTTCCCAGCTGTACTCTTTCGAGCACTTCACCCTCCAGACTTCCATCCTTACTCATCACACTGCCCAAGTACTTAAATTCACTCACATTCTCCATATCCTTCCCATCCAGTCTCACTGTACACTCACTGGCTTCACTTCTCTCGAAGACCATCACTTTACTCTTCCCCACATTCACCTTTAGATTCCGTTTCTTACACACACTCCCAAACTCATCTACCAAGCCTTGCAGATCCCCTTCGTCGTCACTAAACAACACAGTATCATCTGCAAACAACAGCACAGGGAGTTTCCAAACACTGCCCTCTCTCACTAGGGCCGCTCCAACATCCACTGACCGACCTTGTATCTCTTTAATAAACCCATCCATATACAGATTGAACAACCATGGAGACATGACACATCCTTAGATAGATAGACTGGTCAAGAAAAACAGGGAAATTAATTGTAACATTATACAATACTGCATGAAATTACAGCTACACTGACAGCCTTGGAGAGAGTTCCAACATACTTGACCTTTTCCTAACAACTAATCCATCTGCTTACACTGTTAATCTTTTCTCTCCGTTGGGCTCCTCCGATCATAACCTTATTACCTTAACCTGTCCTATCGCTTCGGTACAGCCTGTGGACCCTCCAAAGAAACGCCGCCTGTGGCACTTTGGAGCTGCAGATTGGGAGGCCCTCAGGCATGATTTTCCTTGGAATGATTATTGCTTCCATGGCCGGGAGCCGTCTGAGTGTGCCTTGCGCATTACGGAGGTTATTCTCTCGGGCATGGAAGCA
>JAGKTI010000234.1:145229-159921 GCA_018397915.1 Birgus latro | reverse complement strand
CAAAATATTCATCTCTTCCAGATATTTTATCCATCTATCTTTCAGGATTCTCTCACACAATTTCGCAACCATACTGGTTAGGGACACTGGTCTATAATTCAGGGGTTCTTCCTTGTTTCCTCCCTTATAGATTGGCACCACATTTGCCCTCTTCCATTCCCGAGGCACTTTCCCCTCTTCCAAGAAGCATACAATTAAATTGTGAATCTTATCCGCCAGTTGTTCTCTGCATTCCTTCAGTACCCAATTAGAGATTCCATCCGGTCCTGGGGCCTTCCTTACATCTTGAGCTCCCAGTAATTTATACACTTCCTGCACTTCCACTTTTATATCTTTTATCACTACATTTCTAATCACTCCCTCTCCTTCCACAAACTCTCTTTCCTTAGTGAAAACCGATTGGAAACATTTGTTCATTACTTCAGCTTGCATTACTGCATCCTTGTAGACCTCTCCTTCTACTTTCAGTTTGGTGATTCCTTCCCTTTGCTTCAATTTGCCATTAACAAATCTATAAAACAATTTGGGTTCATCCTTACATTTGTCAATTATACCTTTTTCAAAGTTCCTTTCTTCCTCTCTACATATTCTTGTATATTCATTTCTAGTTCTTTTATATTCTTCCTTTTTTCTGATATTACCTCTCTTTCTCCATTTGTTCCATGCCATGTCCCTCTCTTTTTTCGCTATTATACACCTTCTATTAAACCACACCTTTTTCCTGTTTTCTTTCCCACTTACTCTTGGCACATATTTTTCCACTCCCAAATTGTAGAGGTCTAAAAAGATATCCCACTTCCTCTGTATCTCTTTTGTTTCCCTGAATTTTCTCCAGTCCGCATTTTCAAAAAATTTTCTCAGTTCTGCAAAGTTTGTTTTCCCAAAGTTGTATCTTCCTTGCCTATAAAGCTCATCTCTTGGAACCACGTTCCCTATTATCATCTGGAACTCAATGACCACATGATCACTTTTTCCTATAGGACACAGATAATTTAATGATTCAATTACATCAGGTTCTTTGGTTAGTAGCAAATCTAATCTTGTTGGTGTGTCATCACCTCTGAATCGTGTCTCTTCTTTAACCCACTGTGTCATTACATTATTCATTGCTATATTTAACAATTTAGTGCCCCACGAATCTTCGCTGCCTCCCGAGTCCCATTCCTCCCAGTTCACCTCTTTACAATTAAAGTCACCCATTAGGATTATATTGTTGCTTTTCTCGATCACTTTCTGTAGATAACTAACCATGTCTGACAACATCTCCTGGTATTCATCATCATTCCATGCTCTTGTCTTAGGGGGAACATACACCACTGCCATATCTCTCTTACCATTCTCCCCAGTTTCTAATTTCAAATTTATGGCTTCGGCCCTGCCCTCTGCAATTTCCACAGTATCTACGTTTATATTGCCCTTCTCTGCTATCATCACTCCTCCTCCCATTTTTTCTTTTCTGTCTCTTCTCCATAATTTGTATTTCCCACCTCCCATATGAATATCAATATCTTCTTTCAATTTAGTCTCTACAAAGCACATAACATCAGGTTCGTGTGCCCTCAAAAAATCATTGATTTCTAATCTCGCCGATATTAGTCCATCAATGTTTGTGTACGCCACTTTCAAACTTTTTTCATCGTTTTTTATACTCTCGTCTCTCCTTCCTTCCGTCTGTACCATTTCCTCAATTTCTGGTCCATAACTCTCCAGTAAAACTCTGTCTTCTCTTTCTCCGTTCGCTGTTCGTTTTTATCTTTGCTTCCTTTACTAACTCCTTTAATTTAGCTCTTTCCTCTTCATTTGCATCTCTCCTAATCCAAACATTTTTAAACCCCTCTTTCTCTGACAATTTCCACGTTCTACTTATGATTTCATTCACTATTACTTGGGACTTAAACTTTACTTTCAAGGGCCTTGCCCCACCATCCTCGTACTTTCCTAACCTAAACACTTCTTCAATCTCTTCTTGGGCTTCAATGTTTCCTTCCATAACCACTGATATTATTTCTTTAACCTTGCTCAGTTCCTCTCTCTCTCTTTCAGATCTTACTGTCATTCGTTTTTCTTTTATTCCTGAAATTATCACACATTTTTTCTTGTCTGCTACATCCCTGACCAAAGATTCTCTACTTCTTAGTACTCTAACCACTTCCTTCTCTACTTTTTCCTTACTTTGTTGTTCTATGATTTCCTTCAAATTTACATTTCCTTCCTCCTGTATTTTCTTCCACCCCTTATGTTGCTCCTTAATTTCCTGAATATGCTCATCTTGCCTCCTCGATTTTGATTCGTATTCATCTAGTTTACTTTTTATTCTGTCCCTTTCTTCTTCCAACCTCTTATTCTCCCTCTTCAGCTGTTTTATTTCATTTGATGCGGATTCGTTATTCGCCTTTAATTCTGTAACTTCTTTTTCTTGTTCCTCACTACGTGTGCTAACTTTTTCCAGTCTATTCTGTAGGACTTTGATCTCTCTCTCTTGCTCTATGGTCCGTTCCTGCAGCTGCTTAATTACTTCCCATACCTTTTTTAACTCCTGGACATTCCTCTCTGCCATTTTCTCTACTCCTGCTACTCTTGGTTCTTGCAGCTTATCACTTCCTTTGCCTACATTTAGCTCGGTGAAGCCCACAAATTCCCTCTCACCAGTTGTAAACAATCTTCCGTCTCTCTCCGCCATGATACAACCATATGGAAACTTTCTTTTTCACTTTGTCTTGTATTTTTTGGGCCGAAACTTGCGTTTTTTTAAACTAATATCCGACGGGACCACCACTCACGCATTCAACCACATAATCACAATAGGGTACCTCTTTTTTGCTAATAGTTCTGCGATTATTTCCCCTCGATCCAGGAGCAGCTCCGTCTCTCTCCCTCTACGACCCGTGTGTGTGTGTGTGTGCCCATTTTATTTCATGAATGGCTTGAGCTATCAACATGAAACCTTCAGAGTATCAAGATATGGGCAAAATCTTGGCTGAGTTACAAAATGGGGACTCTGGGTCAAGGTGAAGGCCACCAAAATGGCTGCCAAAAGTCAATTATACCAATTTTACACTAGAAGCCACACCCACTTTCTGTGTCTGAAAACATCTGACAGGTCCATACAAAACGTTCGTGCGGCTGCCCATTTATTTGTATATAATGAGCTGACAGTTCATAAAGAGACCAGATTTTCTCTACAGTAATGTCATTTATTAGAAGTATAACAATGCAAATTATTTCAAGGGATTAGCACATTACAGAAGATATTAAAAATGTAAAATAGGTGCTGGAAACGGTCAAAGTCAAGGATGCATGCTCCCTTTCAAATGAAGCCTAGTCACTATTTCTTTAATTGTGGCATACGTAATGTAGGCACAAACAAATGACACCAAACATAAGGTACAATATTTAGTGAACTACAGTTTGCATGACAATACATATATCAAATCATTGTATAACTCATAAAACTTACATATAAGATGAGTCCATGGGGAGGTAAAAGAACAGCCTGTGATGACGGTTTTCAAATGTAGATTTCTCTGCTGCTCATATTATACATATCTTTGTAAGCAATGTATTGCAAAATTAAATAGGCAACTTACCCTCCCTACTTACCACCCTGCTGCTCTCCCGTCTCTCTCTCTCTCTCTTTCTCCATGATGAGCAGGGATGTATCACTGCAGCCCAGTACTGTACATACACGCTCACTGTCTGTACTTCCACCCCTATCGTTTAGGTAACCATTAATTCTATGGCCTTCATAATTATAAGCTACCATGCATTTTAAAGTACAATATAGGCTTACTGAAACTGCAATATACAGTATGTAACTGGGTAATAAAAGAAATTAACCCACCCAGTCCCGACCGGTTTTTTACCCAGCCTACCCCCACATCCCGACCGATTTTTGACTTTGGTTTTTTGGCTGAAACCTTCGCTTTTGGTGAGAAACATCAAAAATTCATAGAGAAATCGCGATCCTGAGGTAAAAAAATGTTGATACAGGTGTCACTCAACTTTAAGTTTTCCTTCTTTTTCAGGGTACCTAGCTAAAGAAAACAAACTATGGAAGGGTTAACTAATTCAAGCCACTTTAATTTACGTATTTACTTCATTTATTTGGTATGAATTTATGTGTAGTACAAGTCTATATTGGTTTTCACACAATAATATAGGCATTTATAAGCAACATTCACTCACCCCAAACCCAAGTATATGGCACCTTCCTTTACGACATTACCACCTCATCACTTCTGTTTGTTTCTACCTCTAGCTTCTTTATTTCTTTGTCCTCCACCTCAGGAATCGCTTTCACCGTGAATTTCGTCATTGGAGAGACCGTGGGGCAACATACCTTTACTGGCTAGGTTACTGCTAACAGGTGAATTGCCCAGTGTGGGGGGGAGGGGGGGTTAGGTGGGTCCAGGCGGTATCCCCGCTTGACAGCAGGTAGAGGAAGGTCTCCCGCGAATGTTGAAAAATGTGCACACAATGGGCCTTGCAACTGCGTGACGTACGATGAACGTCGTTGGGTCTGTCCGAGGAAAAAAGTAGCGACGTGCTTCGTACGTCAGTGGGACTTGGCGGGTTAAGGAAATTTATCAGGTTTTGACACGTCACAGCTGCGAGATGACATCAGCTGGCTGGTGGTACGTTTAATTTCCCACCAAGTGACTGGCTGTTCCCCTGAGCATTTTACTTCCCCAAGGATGGCTATAATGATACTGACTTTTATCAGTTATATAATGATTTGGGATATAACCAGACTATACACACTGTACTTAACAGACTGTTGTACTCCATGTTTGGTGTCATTTGTTTGTAGAAATTTATGTTCGATACAAAACAAAGAACTTGTGAACAGGTTTCATTTGAAAAACAAATTGTATCCTTGACTTTAAGCATCGTCTGTGAAAACCTAATTCCTTCATATTATTTTTATGTATATTTTCTTGATTATAAACATAAGTGAAGAGAAGCACAGGCCTGATTACAAACTGAGAACACATTTAATAAGATTTCATGGGTAGTCAAACGAACATCTGATATGAGCCAATCACCAAATTCCACAGAAAGTGGACGTGGCTTCCACGCCTTAGTAGCACCATTATTTCTCATCAATGGCTTCAGCTATCAACATGAAACCTTCAGGGTATCAAGATATGGCCAAAATCTTGGACGAATTTGAAATGGGCAGTTGGGGTCAAAGACAGGGTCAGCAAAATGGCTGACAATGATCAACTAGATTTTATCAGCCACCTTTAGCACCTTTATATCACATGAATGGCCTGAGCTATCAACATGAAACCTTCAGAGTATCAAGATACTGTATAGCCAATCTTCCACCCCCCCCAAGGGGAGCAACCTCCATCTAGAGGGGGATGCTGCCCCCCCCCCAGGTGGGGTGCCGCCTCTTGGTAACTTGGCCAATAGCATATTATGGCAGGCAATTAGCATTCGGTTCCCAAATGGTTTTCTTTCATTTATTTACTTTTTTGTTAACTGGTGTCTATAACTTTTGTAGTTACTCTAAGTCTAAAAATTACCCAAAAACATAATCAAGACATACCTGACCGATACAAAACACTCAATATCTGCCAGCCAAATAACACAGCAGGTCACACAAAAAACCTCACACCATCATAAATATGGAGAGACTGGAAAGGGTGGGTTCACTAGAAAAACCACATCACCAGAAATAAGGAGATAAGAAAAGGTGATGCACTAGGGTCTACCACCTCACCATTCACTGCTCACTTTGAAGAGTGAATGAGACATCAACATCATTTAAGGGAAGATTTTCATGTCTATTAAACAAGAGGGAATACACCCACCACTCAGATCTTCAAATCTGGGATCATTCTTCTCATCAGCATTTCTTATGTCTGGGTAATGTAATTTGTTACTTAATACCTCTTTCTAAAGGTGCCTCCAGAGAAGAGGCAGTGAACAACTTGTATGCTTATGCAAATGAATGACAGTTATACAACACAATGATTTAATTATATAACAGTTCCATACCTGTTGCTGCTGCTGCCTCAGTGCCTTGCTCACTGACTTCAATGAAGGCCTTATGAATGATGTGGGATACAAACAAGTCCTTGCCACCTGATATCCCAGACAGATCACACATGGATTCATCAAACAAGTCCCTCATCCTCATCTGAAGAAAACAATAAAGTCAATTCAAAAACTTCCTCTAATTAAAATGTTGTGAAAGATATGAGGAAAGTGTAATCAGCCAGCTAGATCCAACTATCTCCATAAGACCAGGGATACAGAATTGGGCACCACTGCAACAATAACAAGGTCAGAGAGGTGAGTTTTCATTATAATATGCTATTCAGTACTTGAAAGCAAAAAAGAACTGCCCCTGAAGTTTCTAAAAGCTTATGGATTGGGTAGCTGAAGTCAAGTTCCACTCCTCTTATCAGTGGGTAGTTCAAATGAGTCACAAGGGTGGCAAAATCTTCATTCTTTGCATATCGCTACTTCAGTGGTCACTGTTCCTCTGAGCTGTCTGCTTGCATCCCTCCACCTCTACGATGGGCACGTAGCACCTGTCTAGCAACAAACTCTCATCCCTTTTCTGCCCAACTCTCTAATGCAAGAGTTAACCGTTACTCCCAGTCCTTCATTTCTGCAACTGGTCAACTCTGGAACTGTCTCCCTCTGTCTGTATTCCCTGCTTCCTATGATCTCCAATCTTTCAAATGCAGTGTGTCCAGGCATCTCGAAATGAATGGATATTGAATTTGGCTCTCTTTTGTATTGTTTTTTTACTTTTTCCTGGAAGGAACAGTACACGGGCCCATGGCCCTTGGTTCCTTCTTCCTTGCATAAAAAAAAAAAAATGAGTAAATTAGAGTGTGTGAATTCTATAGATAGTAACACACCTTGCGGGCCACTCGATCTCACAATCAACTTCCCAGAGGAATTTAGATCAAACACATAAGAAAAATTATTATCTATGATTTACTAACCTTAACATACATAAATAAAATTAACCTTCGAACAATAGAAACTAGTACACAGTTTATACTTCAGTCTCTGATTCCTCCAGAATAACTGGGAAAAACAATGTTCTCTTCTCCACAGAAAATAAATCAGGCTGACTCACACATCACGGTACAAAGCTAATTAATCGAGTGAACACCACCACTGATAAGATCCTTGGGCTTTTACACTCAACAAGATGTTGATAATACTGCACACAGATGAATTATATGCCCGATCAACCATTTACATCTCTCTCCTATTGCTACTTCAATGGTCACTGTTCCTCTGAACTGTCTGCTTGCATCCCTCCACCTCTACGATGGGCAAGTAGTACCCGTCTAGCAACAAACTCTCATCCCTTTTCTGTCCAACTCTCTAATGCAAGAGTTAACCATTACTCCCAGTCCTTCATTTATGCAACTGGTCAACTCTGGAACTGTCTTCCTCTGTCTGTATTCCCTACTTCCTATGATCTCCAGTCTTTTAAAAGCAGTGTGTCCAGGCATCTCCAGATGAACTGATCTTGAATTTGGCTCTGTTTCATATTGTTTTTGTTTTTTCTTGGAAGGAAAAGTATGCGGGCCCGTGGCCTTTGGTTCCTTCTTCCTCGCATTAAAAAATAATAATAATAAATAAAAAAAAAATTAAAAAACTAGACCTGCAGTGGCCTTTGTTGTTGTTACTGCAATCCCAGGGTTATCTGAATGTAAACCTAATAAAACACAGGAAACTGGCCACTTTATTGAAGTTATGTTGTGATGATGTAGTGTATGGGCTGCGAGTGTTGTACTGTTGAGGACTGTGCTGCAGTGTGGACAAAGATGATTGCTTCATGTTGTATTTGAGGCGCAGAACCAGCCAAGTGTCACCGCAGCCATTTTGTACCGCCACATTCTCCCATCATCCCTTTATCTGTAGAGCTAACAGAGGGTCGGTTCTGCAAGTGTTAACTATCTACCTCTCCATCTATTGCCAGACGCCTTAATCCCATAAAGGGTAGCCACAAACAAATCGCCTCCATGTCACCCTGTCCCTCGTCATTTAACTGCCCTGCTCCTAGCTCACACTTCCCTCTCTCATATACCTCTCCACTCCATCCCTCCATCTCATCCTTGGCCTCCCCTTCCCTCTCGCCCCCTCCATCTCACTCACATACACTCTTCTCATCAGTTTCTCACTCTCCATCCTCTCCACATTTCTAAATCACTTCATTGTGTTTCTCCTAATGCTTCCTATCACAACCACATCCACACCACAACGCGCCATCACTTCCTCATTTGTCAGTCTATCTCTCCACGTGACCACATGCTCCTCTCAAATAACTCATTTCCACTGCCCTCACTCTTGACGTGTTTCCCTTCAGTAAGGTCCAAGCTTCACTTCCATTTATTAGAGTTGGTATCACAATACTGTCATGCCATAACTTCTTCACTTCCATTCTCACTTCCTTCTTTCTTATCACTGCTTTCAAAGAACCAGTAACCTTTCTTCTTCGTTGTACCCTTTCAAGCACTTCACCCTCTAAACTTCCATCCTTACTCATCACACTACACAAGTACTTAAATGCACCCACATTTTCCACTTCCTCTTCATCCAACCTCACTGTACATTCAGTAACTTCATTTCTCTCGAAGACCATGCCTTCCCTATATTTACCTCTAGATTCTGTTTCTTACATACTTTCCCAAGCTCATTCACCAAGCCTTGCAGCTCCCTTATGTCTTCACTTAACAACACAGTATCATCCACAAACTACAGTACAGGACTTTCCACACACTGCCCTCTCTCATTAGGGCTGCTCCAACATCCACTGCCCTACCTTGTATCTCTTTTGTAACCCCATCCATATACAGACTGAACAACCATGGAGACATGACACATCCCTATTTCAATCCAACATTCAAAAAAAAAAATTCACTCAGCTCATTGTTCACATGCACTGCAGCCATAGCACCCTCATACACACTCTTCACGGCATTAAACAACTTCCCATTTACTCCATTTAATCTTAACACTTTCCACAATCCTTGTCTATCCACCCTGTCATATGCTTTCTCCACATCCATGAAGGACACATACAACTTCTTTCTCTTCTCTAGAAACTTTCAACTAAAGACCTAAGAATGAATATCTGATCTACACAATCTCTTCCCCTCCTAAAACCTCCCTGTTCTTCTCCAACTAATTCCTCTGTTATGACCCAATCCTCTGGGACTTTACCTTCTTCCCAGGCCAATCTGCATGTCTTCCTCATCCACTCTACTACTATCTCTCCCCTATGGTTCAGCATTTCACCACACACTCCAATTCCTGGGGCTTTTCCCATTTTGACTTTCGTCATTGCTTCCATTACTTCTGTCCTACTGATTTCTTCCTCTCTTCTCACAACCCTCCTTCTCCCGGCCATTCCCCAGCCACTTATACTCGAATTACTTTCATTATCTATGGTCAACAATTCCTTAAAGTGTTCTCTCCATCTGCTCACTTTTTCTGCCTTCTCCACTAGCAAGCCGCCATTTTTATCTTTTACTCCCCAACTAGCTTCTTTAACACCCTAACTCTTTAATAAACTCTTTCCAGGACATTTTCTTACATCCCTTCCACTTTACACCCAAATTTCTTCCAAATTCCTACTCCAATCTTTCTTACTCTCTCTTACTAATCTTTTCACCTGTCTCTTCCTCTCTACGTATCTCTTCTGTCTCTCAACTTCCTCCACACCCCTGTTTCTCATCCACTCACTATATGCTTTCTTTTGTGACATTCGACCATGCTGTTCCTTGCACCCCATTTCGTCTTCACTCTACACACCAACTCCCATATATCTATCTATCTATCTATAGCCCGACGCCCTAATCCCGCAAAGGGTGACCGCAGACAAAACGCCTCCAAGTCGCTCTGTCACCCACCATTTGACTGCCCTCCCCCCTCCCTCATATATCTCTCAACTCTATCCCTTCACCTCATCCTTGGTCTTCCCCTCCCTCTCCCTCCCTCCACTTCACCTATATACACCCTCTTAGTCACTCTTTCATTCTTCATTCTCTCTACATGTCCAAACCATCTCAGTGTATTTCTCCTAATTTTCTCAACCATATTCACATCCACCCCGCAACGTTCCTTCACTTTTTCATTCGTCAACTTGTCCCTCCATGTCACTCCACATGCTCCTCACAAGTAACTCATTTCCACGGCTCTCACTCTTGACTTGTTCCCCTTTAGAAAGGTCCATGCTTCGCTTCCATACGTCTGGGTAGGGATCACAATACTAGCATGCAGTGACTTTTTAACTTCCATACTCACCTCCCTATTTCTCATCACTGCTTTCAGTGAACCAACAACCTTCCTTCCCTGTTGTACCCTTTCAAGCACTTCATCCCCGAAAGTTCCATCCTTGCCCGTCACACTACCCAAGTACTTGAATGCACTCACATTCTCCATACCCTCACCATCCAACCTCACTGTGCATTCTATGACTTCATTCCTCTCAAACACCATAACAGTACTCTTGTTTACATTAACTTTCAGATTCCTCTTCCTACACACTGTCCCAAATTCGTTCACTAACCCTTGCAACTCCTATTCATCTTCACTCAACAATACTGTACTATATCATCAGGAAACAGCAACACTGGAACTTTCCACATCTCACCCTCATTAACTAGAGCCATCCCCACATCCACTGCCCTACCGTGCACCTCCTTTACAACCCCATCCATGAATGTACTGAACAGCCATGGAGACATCACATATCTCTGTTTCAGTCCCACATGTAAATCAAAGAACTCACTGAGCTCACCATCCACTCACACTGTAGCCCTAGCTCCTTCGTACTTACTCTTCACAGCACTCAACAATATTCCCTCCACTCCACATTTATTCTTAATACCTTCCACATACCTTGCCTATCTTTTCTGTCATAAGCTTTCTCCAAGTCCATGAAGGCAGCATACACTTTCTTTCCCTTCTCTAGATACTTCTCCACTAAACATCTTACAACAAATATCTGATCTACACACCCTTTTCCCTTCCTAAATCCCCCTTGTTCTTCTCCAACTAGCTCCTCTGTTATATGCCTAACTCTATCAATTAGTGCTGTTATATGCCTAACCCTATCCATGAGTATTCTACCATATATTTTTACAGTCACACTAAGAAGGCAAATACCCCTATGGTTACCATATATTTCTCTCTCCCCTTTTCCTTTCCATAAAGGAACAATTATACCTGATTTCCAGTTCTCTGGAACCCTTCCCTCTTCCCAAGCCAATCTACACAACTTCCATATCCACTCCACAACAATCTCACCCCCATACTTCAGCATTTCACCACACACTCCATCAATTCCTGGGGCCTTTCCCATCTTGATCTTCTTCATTGCTTCCACTACTTCACTGCACATATTTCTTCCGTGAATATCTTGCACTCACCTTCCACATCCCCCATCTGCTCCTAATCATATTTACCCAGTTTGCTGCTCCACTTCTTTCTTATATTCTGTCTTTTTTCCATCCTCTTGTAACCTTTCCACCTTCCATGTAAGAAGACCTCCTGTCCTTCCCTTCTTCTGTTCCTCCACTTCATTTCAACCTTGACTTTCACCACCACCAATTGATGGTAAGGATGTCCACTCCCCCAACCTCTATATGCTCTTGCATCCATTACACACTGTCTCATTTTATCATCCACACACACATTATCATTGCCTTCTGTTCATTCAGTTCACCACACCCCCTTCTCATCACTCGCCACATATACCTGTGGATCATTTTGTTCCTGAAGAGTGTACTGGCTATCACCAACCACCTCCCGGCAAAAATGTCTACTACAGGTATAACATTTTCATCCACTTCTGCAGGGACACCCCACTCACCAACTACTCCATCCACCTTCACATTCCCTACTTTACCATTCATATCTTCAATCAAAACACACTCATTCCTTTCAAACTTTTCCCATACATGCTTCCACATTGTCCAGAACTCTTCTTCCACTCTGCTTGCATGATCTTGCATTGGCACATACACACACACACAATCGCCCACAGTTGTAGTCCAACTTTCAATCTTACCCACACAATTCTTGAGCCAACTGATACATACTCTTTTACATTCTCCTTCCATTTCTTGCACACAACAATACACACTCCTTCTTTTGCCCTCTCATTCTCACCCACTCCTTTGCATATACCCTATCCATACTCCCATTCTCTCACACTCTCACCTCTCCATTAAGTTTCAGTTAATCCACATACTCGTACATCCACTTTTGCACCCTTCAGCACCTGGACAATCTCTATTTCACCTCATCAATTGCACCCCTTACATTCCATGTCGCAATCCGTATCATGTCCTTTGTTCGGTCCATGGTCGTCACTTGTTGGTCAGTCCTAGTCCGAGGCTTCTTGTTCGTATTTTTATTTAGTTGTTTTCCTGGGAGGGGCACTAACCCTCAGCTAACCCACTTAATGTCACACAAGGAACACGTGTTGGTTAGTTATAAGGTTACCACCCAGTGTTGTTAATTATTTCTTGGTTTACAGGAAATCATTTGGCTTGCCACTCAATGAAGAGCTGCCCTAAAAACAGAGTACCGCTACACTAAGTGGATGGATGGTGGGTGCCCCTATCTACCACAGTGTTAACGTGGTCCAAATTCTTATTCTGTACAGCTATGTTTTACCTGAGTGCAAGACATGTGACGGGTCTAGCGGCTTTGAACATGAACAGGGCTGTCTGTCCATGTCAGATGAATGGAAACTGGCTTCTGTATTACCTGGATACTCTCACACACAAAAATGTCGAGTAATTTACCTCAATAAGTGTTTATTCCATCGTTAATGAGAGCCTCAAAGTGAAAAGGAAACATTAAGTAAGTAAATGGGTGAATAAGACCATGTAAATAGAGTTAGCTAGGAGAGTGAGTGAAAAAATGCATAAGTACACACATAAGGAATAAAATAAGTTGATAAATAAGTGATCTGGACAAAAAGAAAATAGAGTTATAGATGGAAAAAAAACAAACATGTAAATAGATAACCAAAAACAGGGTGACTACTCTGTCCCATTAGTGAGTATTATTAAAATTTTGATATTACAGGAGGCCCCCACTTTACGAACGGGTTACATTCCTCAAAAACTGTCTGCTAAGCGATATTTTGTTGTGCAAACCCATTATAACATGGGTTAAATGGAGTTTGGTTCCAGGACACTGATTTTTCCCTCATCCACTCATATTAACCCCTTTTTTGCTCAATCTGCATCAATATTTGTGTATGACTCCTTAACCCTTAATCTACAAGTAAATCTATGATTTAACATGTAACTGGCCAATAAAAAACATATGTAATACTTTAACTGAGTTTTATTTTCTGGATGGCATGATGACAAAATAAATGCTGCACATGTATTTACCAAATTGTATTTACCTAATTGTGATATACAGGAAATGAGCTACGCTCGTGAGGTCCCGTCTCTGTTTCTCAATAAGTCAAATTTTGCCTTAAACTCATTTAAGTTTTTAGACTGGACGATCTCTTTGTCCGGGCTATTCCACAGGTCTATACATCTATACGGAAAACTATATTTCTTGATGTCCTTCGAGCAGCTTGGCTTCTTTAGTTTCATTCCGTGTCCTCTTGTTGCTCTCTCATCCCACACAAACAGATTTTCTCTGTCAATTTTATCTACTCCTATCATGGTCCTGAACACTGCAATCATGTCACCCCTCTTTCTCCTTTCCTCTAAGGAGGGCAAATCTAGCCTTTCCAGCCTCTCTCTGTATGGCAAATCTGCCAGACTAGGGACCATCTTGGTTGCTGTTCTTTGTATTCTCTCAATCTTGGTTATATCTTTCTTTTTGTGTGGGAACCACACTACTGCTGCATATTCTAACCTGGGCCGGATCATGGCCACTATCAATTTTTTCATCATCTCCTCATCCATGTAATGAAATGCCACTCTTATATTGGTCAAGAGTTTATATGTCTCTCTCACTATCTTATTTATGTGCTTTTCAGTTGACAAACTATCCTGGACCAGCACCCCCAAATCTTTCTCTTCTCTCGCTTTTCTAATTGGTTCATTACCCATCAAATAATTCAATGATGGCCTCATGGTACTTTTACCCATTTCCAATATTTTACATTTTTTTGCGTTGAATTTCATTTCCCACATCCGGCTCCAATCATATATCCTATCCAGATCCTCCTGTAGCATTTTACAGTCCTCTTCAACCTCTACCTTTCTCAAAATCTTTGCATCATCAGCAAACAGGCTCCATCTACCATATCATTTACATAAATCAAGAACATTACTGGTGCCAACACCGAGCCCTGTGGGACACCACTTGTTACTTCCCTCCATCCAGATGTCCTGTCCTTTATTACTGTCCTCATTTGTCTGTCACTCAAAAAGTCTCTCATCCATTCTAGGAGGCTTCCCTTCAGTCCTCCTATATGCTCTAATTTCCATAATAGTCTCTTGTGGGGTACTTTGTCGAAGGCCTTCTCCAGATCTAAGTACACACAATCCACCCAACCGTCTCTCTCCTGTAGCACGTCAATCGCCCTTGAGTAGAAGCTCAACAAGTTGTTAACACATGACATTCCACTTCTGAATCCAAACTGACTTTCAGTCAAAATATTCATCTCTTCCAGATATTTTATCCATCTATCTTTCAGGATTCTCTCACACAATTTCGCAACCAT
>JAGKTI010000234.1:91540-115704 GCA_018397915.1 Birgus latro | reverse complement strand
ATCGCAGTTTGATAGAGAAAGAGAGAGATAAGGGATAACAGCGTCCCTCTTCTATCTCATGTTCTCCAATCCCTCCCTTCTCTCTCGGAGAGAGAGGGAGAGAGAGAGAGACAGAGACGGAGAGACAGTGAGAGAGTTATGAGTAAATTGTATAATAAATGTATGCTTTTTCGGCAGTGCGTAAGGTAATTTATCATAGTTAGAGGGAGGGAGGGAGGATGAGAATCAATACATGAGTGAGTGACAGACAGCATCCCTTCCCTTCGAATGAGGAGATAAGGGATAACAGCGTCCCTCGTTTCTCGTGTTCTTCAATCCCTCCCTCCTCTCTTGGAGAGAGAGAGAGAGAGTGTTACGAGTAAATCGTATAATAAATGTACGCATTTTCGGCAGTGCATAAGGTAATTTATCATAGTTTGATGGAGAGAGAGAGAAAGAGAGAGAGAATAAATACACGAGTGACAAACAGACAGCGTCCCTCCCCTTTGAATGAGAAGATAAGGGATAACAGCGTCCCTTTTCTTTCTTGTGTTCTCCAATCCCTCCCTCCTCTCTCAGAGAGAGAGAGAGAGAGAGTTACGAGTAAATTGTATAGTAAATGTATGCTTTTTCGGCAGTGGGTAAGGTAATTTATCGTAGTTAGAGAGAGAGAGAGGGAGGGAGAGAGAGTGTTGATGATACAGTAATCATGTTCCAGATAATGTTGATCACCTCGCTCACCACGGGTGGTGGGTTGCTCGCGCCATCAGCTGTTCATCTTCTGGCCATTCTTTCTCACCACCACGTGACTGTATGTGGTCATATATATATATTGCTGGATGCACGCGAACATTTCCAAGATGATGATATGTGTTTCATTCAATTCTGTAAGACTCGAAATTTCAGCAAAGTCGTCGCTTGGCAGCTCGTAGCTACAGAAGCATCGTCGCTCTCCACGGGTTAATTGTTCAAGTGATTGAAACAAGCGAGAACACCAAATTTAGTCTCAGTCTGGACCCCAGACATAGGTACCCGAGCAAAAGATTTATCACATTAGCAAGAAATGGGGGCAGGGGTTGGGGTGAGATCTCTGTACTACAATAGCAAGCTTTTTTGGATATCACAGTCAATTTTGAAGCTACAAGAATGACAAACACCAATTTCAAAATGACATAAAAATCCTCAATTATTTTCACTTCATAGATAACCCTTAATTCCCAATAGTTTTTCGTAAATCGAGGAAACATTTTTTTATAAGGCAGATTAGCGTAACAGCTGGCTGCGCAAGAAATAACAGTCTAAGGTAGCGTGAGTAGAACTGCAGTATTTTCCGACGATTGCTGAGAGCAACCAGGTTGTGCCTTTTCAAAACAAATAATACCTTCTGTTTGGCCCTAAACCTATATTAATACAAGAAGAGTATTGGTTTTAGGAAATGTGAAGGAACATTTTTGGTGTGATCTAATAAGTTCTTTTTAGTATTTTCAGGTCAGGAAATCAGAGGAAGATGATAAGCCACATGAAACAATATTCTGCACTGCCTGACTTGCTCGCTCACTCGCTCAAACACATTCCACACATTCAGTATGGACACCTGTTACATGTTATTGTTTATTTAATGTTTAATATTGTTTATTCCCAGAAATACATGCACTGAATAATTATTTCAGTGTGTGTTATTGTTTGCTAGTGGCTATTTGGTCGTAAGTATGGTGATATGCGGCAACTTGCCCGAGAGGCCAGAACCTTTAGAAATTTTTCCCATAACTTATGTTATTTATAAGCCAAGAAATTTATAAACCATGGCAGTGCTCCAGAATCACACTGTCGCAGATTAGATAACTCAGTTGTACTTCTTTAGGACATGGTAGTTGCCCTTTTGTAGTTTTGGTTCTTTTTGTAACTTTCATTACTCCTAACTATATCATATGAGGCATCTGGTTACAGAGGGGCTTAACCCTCAAATCCACCATTTTTTGTAAGAAGCAGGAAAGTGTTCGTCAAGGCCAGCTACACCACCGGGTGGAATATTTCAAGGGAAATGCAGCCTTAATGTGGGAGACAATAGGGTTGGAAGTCAGGTGGTTTCAGGTGCACAAACCTTGGATGAGAAATGTTTTACAGCTCCCAGACGGGCGTATCCAGCACCCCCGAGTCAGGGCCAGCCAGCCAATGAGCGCACCTCACAACACCATCAATGCTGTCATCCCCAGACTCAGCCAATCATGTGCCTCTTACCGTAGCGGCTTTGCAGCCATCCCTTTAATACGCACACTGTGACCACAAACTTTTGTGTTCTCTCCATATTTTTGTTATTTTATGTGGATATCCACCTGAAAATGAGTTCTTCTGAGAGTGAGAGTGAGGACCAATGTCCAGTGCATACTAGGAAACGTGTAAGAAAGCCTGACACTTGGGGAAAACACGAGACAATGGTCAGGCATACATTAGTCTGACCCGGATAACACCACACCCCTCATCACCCCATGACCTTATAGAAACAGTACTAGCGACGAGGGATTGATAAGTGTTCATATTATATTATTTTCAGTATTTAATCAACTATTAACTTATTAAAGGTCACCTGTATGAACTTTAAATAAGAAAATTGGTAGAAATTACAATTTAAAAATTAATTTAAAAAAAAACTGAAGCTCATAGCGTTTTGAAATTTTCACAGGTCTCTATCTTCTTATTAATAATGTGTTAGGTTACATTATTTGGTACAACCATTAGTAGTTTATGAGGGCTAGTTAGGTAGGAGTGCTGAATAACTGCTGTAAGAGAAAAAAAAAATAAGAAAAGAAATACACTGAAATGGAAAGTACTGGTCAAGACGAGTCTATAGGTATCATAACATAATGATTGTAACAAAATCATGATGAAAACCGTTCATCTACTTTACACCGCTGTACATTAGTGAAAAACCATGTTTTTTTCGTTACACCCCTCTATAACCGGACACCTCATATGCAACCATGAATTTGACAATTGGGGGTGCTCATCATCCATTTACTTTTTTTTTTTTTTTTAAATGCAAGGAAGAAGGAACCAAAGGCCATGGGCCCGCAAACCGTTCCTTCCAAGAATAAACAAAAACAACACAAAAGAGAGCCAAATTCAAGATCCGTTCATTTCGAGATGCCTGGACACACTGTGTTTGAAAGACTGGAGATCATAGGAAGTAGGAAATACTGACAGAGGAAGACAGTTCCGGAGTTGGCCTGTTGCATAAATGAAGGGCTGCGAGTAATGGTTAACTCTTGCATTAGCAAGTTGGACAGAAAAGGGATGAGAGTTTGTTGCTAGATGGGTGCTACGTTCCCATCGTAGAGGTGGAGGGATGCAAGCAGACGGTTCAGAGGAACGGTGACCGTGGAAGTAGCGACAGAAAAGAGATAAAGATGCAACAGTGCGGCAAAGAGACAGAGGTTGAAGGGAGCCAGTAAGAGGAGGAGAGTTAATGAGACGAAAAGCCTTTGACTCCACCCTATTGAGAAGAGCTGTATGTGGGGAGCCTCCCCACACGAGAGTTGTACTCCACACAGGGACGAATAAAACCCGTGTATAAAGTCAACAACTGTGCAGGGATATAGAAGGTTCGGAGTCAGATTAGCACACCTAATCTCTTGGAAGCAGATTTCTCAAGATGTAATATGATCTTTCCAAGATAAATCCCGAGTGAATGAAACCCCAAGCATATTCAAGGATGATGCAGGACTGAGCTGGACATTATTAAACATTAGTGGGTACTCAGGTGGAAGATTTTGTCAGGTTGATAAGTGTAAGAACTGAGTCTTTGATGCATTAAAAGCAACAAGATTATTTTTACTCCAGTCAGAGATACGAGCCAAGTCAGACATTAGGTGTGCCAAAGCCTCATCCCTTTTTTTTTTTTTAAGTAACTGCTGAGATGGATGTTGTGGAAACCGTGTGGAAAGGTAAAGTGTGGAATCATCAGTGTACAAGTGGATAGGGTTAGATGTACAGCTTAGAATGTCATTGGTGAATAAAAGGAAGAGAGTTGGTGAAGGAACAGAGCCCTGAGGAACACCACTGTTGATAGATCTAGGAGAAGAACGATGGCCGTCTACAACAGCAGCTATAGAACGATCAGAAAGGAAGCCAGCAATGAAGGCACAGATAGAAGGTCAGAAACCGTGAGAGGGCAGTTTGGAAATGAAAGATTAATGCCAGACTCATTCGAAAGCCTTTGAGATGTCAAGTGCAATGGCAAATCTTTCGCCAAAGTCTCGAAAGGAGGATGATCAGGAGTCTGAAAGGTAGGTGAGAAGATCGCCAGTGGAGCGTCCCTGACGGAACCCATGCTGATGATCAGAAAGAAGGTTGTGATAGGAAAGATGCTTTAAATTTTTTCTGTTAAGAATTGACTTGAAAACTTTTGAGACAAAGGATGTTAAAGCAACTGGACAATATTTAGAGGGTTGGGAATGGTCACCCTTCTTTGGGACTGGCTGAATGAGAGCAAACTTCCAGCAAGAAGGAAAGATACAAGTTGACAGACAAAGGTGAAAGAGTTTACCAATGCAGGGTTTAAGCACAGAAGCACAGTTCTTGAGGAGAAAAGGAAGGACTCTCCATCAGGTCCATATGCCTTGTTAGTACTGAAGCCAGTGATGGCAGAAAATACATCAGCTGAAGAAAATTTAATGTCAGCCATGAGAAAGTCAGAGGGGGATGTGATGGAGAATTGTCTAAGGTGGAATTGGAGGAGAGAAAATCTGAGTAAAGAGATCTGCTTTATTGTAGAAGAAATAGCTACAGAGCCATCAGAGTAGAAAAGAGGAGGGAAGGATGAGTAAAGCTGTTAGAAAGGTTTTTGGCAAGATGCCAGAAGGAGCAAGAAGAATTTGAGTTGGAGAGTTGAGAGCATTTACACAGATGAAATTATATTTAGCAGAGCGAAGAAGAGACTTAGCACAATTCTGGGCAGAAACATAAAAAAAATGTGATTCAGGGGTGGGTTGGCTCTGGTACCTTTTATAGGCCCTCTCCTTGTTGCAGACAGCATTAGAACAAGCATGATTAAACCAAGGCTTTCTTGCATTAGTCAAAGGATATGAGAAGGGAATGTATGCTTCCATGCCCGAGAGAATAAACTCCATAATGTGCAAGGCACACTCAGATGGCTCCTGGCCATGGAAGCAATAATCATTCCAGGGAAAACAAAGAAGTTTTGCCTGAGGGCCTCCCAATCTGCAGCACCAAAGAGCCACAGTCAACGTTTCTTTGGAGGGTCCACAGGCCATACCAGAGCGATAGGACAGGTTAAGGTAATAAGGTTGTGATCAGAGGAGCCCGACGGAGAGGGAAGATTAACAGCGTATACAGAAGGTTTAGTTATAAGGAAGAAGTCAAGTATTTTGGAGCTCTCTCCAAGGCAGTCAGGGATACAGGTAGGGTGCTGTACAAGCTGCTCTAGGTCATTAATGATTAAAAAAGATGTAGGCTTGTTCACCAGGTGGATCAGTGAATGGAGAGGAGAGCCAAAGTTGGTGGTGAACATTGAAATCTCTCAGAATGGAGATTTTGGAGGAAGGAGAAATGGATAGAATGCATTCCATTGTAGAAGTAAGATAGTCAATGCAGTGCTGCTCTCAGGTATCTGCCTTTTCCTCTCCTCCATCCTTCTTTCCTTCCATCCTCTTCTGTCTACCTTTCTTCACTCTTTCTTCGTCCTTCTCCCTACGGGTGACTTTACACTCGTTCTTCTGCCTTTGTTTCCTTCATTCTTTCCTTTTCATTCTGCCTGTGGGTGACTCTACACTGAGTGACAAGCCAAATGGTTTCCTGTACACCAGGAAACCATTTACTATGCTGGGTGGTAACCACATAACCAAATTTTGGTACCTGGTTGTTTGGTGGGTAATTGTGGCGCTCCAATCAGATTGAGCCGGTGAAGGTTTATATCCAGGGGGTGGTTGGGGTTTGTTGCTCATGTGGTGCCACTCAGGAATGAGTGAGGCTAGTCACTCTCAACTTAAATGTCCTGACCAACTTGCCTAGCCCTGAGCTCCTATGCTCCTCATGGGGCAACGTAGGATTGGATGATGGATGGATGAATACTACATGGTCGCTGTTGCCGAATGGAGGGTGATACATTATGTTGATATCATTACCTTGCCTGGCAAATATAAGATCTAGCAATAACGAATCATCAAGTCCCCTTTCTCTGGTATTTTCCTTTACATGTTGTGTTAAGTGTACAAGATCTAGGGGCTTTTGATCCCAACAGCTTTCATAGCTTCTTATATCAAGAAAATTTCAATTTATATTTGTATAGAAATCTCCAGTTAATATAATTCTTTCAGCATTCTCTTCCATTCTATGTAGAAATGTTCTCAAACTCTGAATTGTACTTCCTGCCAGGTCTTCATATTTGACACTTTCCCAAGTGTTTGTTTTGGGTGGCATGTATGAATTTGCCACAATTATTTTCCCTTCAGATGTGTTAATCATTAATGCAATCAGTTCTACTTGTGACAGTTTATCTAGTTGTATCTCTTTGACTTGCAGATTTTTCTTTGTTAATATCAGAACTCCTCCTCCTTCTTTCAAATTTCTAACTCTTCTCCATATATTGTTATCCTCAGGCTTAGGATGTTGTATATCCTTGGGATTAATTTTGTTCCAGTTAGGCAAATAATATAAGGTTCCATTTCACTGGTACACTCTTTTAACTCTGATAATTTGGATACCATTCCATATACATTTGAGTACATCAGCTTATTCATGTTGTTTACATATTTGACATTTGAGTCTACTAATTTCCTTTTTCATAGTCCCTGTTGTTTATGTACCATTTTTTTACTTGTAATCCCACTACTTTGTAAAAAAAAAAAAAAATGCTCCTCTCTTCCTCTGATCTTTCCACTCTTTTTGTTTTTGCTTCTTTGCTCTTTTCCTTTAGTGATCCCCATTCCTCCTGAGTTAGGCATCTTTTTATCCATACTTTTTTTCAATTCCTCTTTTTCCATGAGTTTGTTAGCATTTTTTAATACTTCCTCCGCAGTGTTCACACTTTGGAAGGTTACTTTCAGGGGCCTTGAGTTATTTCTTTCATATTTCCCAAGCCTTTTGTGTTCCTCTATATCTTTATCACAGACATCCTCTCATACATCCTTCAGTATGTTCATATTATTTATCATCTCCATTTTGTCTCTCAAAATTCTGCTTCTTATTTCTTCTTCATTTTTACCAGTGATGAACAGAGATTTGTTAATATCTGCTGATTCTTTAACCAGTTTTGGGTTCTTCTTAATGATTTCTTTCAATTCCTTTCTGATGCTTTTTTCTTCGATTTTTGTTTATAAGTTGTTCCGTACTTTCACCATTTCAGCATACAGTACATAGTTTGTGTTTATTCTTTGCAATTTCTCATCATTTCATTCACCTGGGTTATCTTCTCTTCAGTATCACTGCTTTGGTCTATCAGACTGCTTGCTTGTCTAATTGTCTCTGTATCATTTCTGAATTCCTCCATAATACTTCCATGGTTGACAACTGTACTCGCCATTTCACTAGTCTTCTTTCTAAGTGAAACTACTTCAACTGACAGCTCATTTACTGTTGAGTCTTTTTTGTTTAATTCCTTTACTAATTTTTCATCTTCTTCCTTCTGCATGCATAGCTCCTTCTTAATTTCATCTATTTCCCTTTGAAAAGTTTTCTCCAGTTTATTCACTTTCTCTTCTAATTTATTAAGTTTTCATTTCAACTAGTTCTGGGTAGAAATCATCATCCTGTTTTCTGCCTTTATCCCTTCTCTTAACTTCTTCCATATTCACTTTACTAAAGATGGTACTCATCTTGCAGAAAAATAATTCTTACTTAAAAAGTTAACTTTTACTTACAAATTTCCACTTTCCTGCTACCAGACTGGTGATAATGACGACACCCAGCTGACATTTACGCTGTGTCAGTGGATTCCTTTGAATGCACTGACCTGGATGCACTCTGCTGCCTTGACAACTCTTTTTATGCTTATACTTTCTCTAATATACTAGAAAAATCACTTAATTTAACCTAGTACAGAGCCTGACCCATATAAAGGATACTATTAGTTATGGCCAGTAGTGGCTAGCAGTGGCAAGTGCGGAGCATAGTGACTTGCATCCTCTCTCTTTGCCCTCTCAGCAGTGTGTGTGTGTGTGTATTTACCTATTTACCTATTTGTAGTATACAGGAATTGAGCTAAGCTCGTGTTGTCCCGTCTCCATATCTACATTCATCTAATCTAGTTTTAAATACATGAATGTTTTTCGCCTGCACCACCTCTTCGTCTAAGTCATTCCAAATACTTATGCTTCTATTCGGGAAACTGAACTTTTTGAGATCATTAAGACATCTACTTTTCCTCAACTTGAAGCCATGACCTCTTGTTCTTCCATCATCCAACACAAAAAGATCCTCTCTATCCACCCTTTCTAATTCTCTTACATTTCTAAATATCGTGATCAAGTCACCTCTTTCCCTTCTCTTGCGCAATGTTGGTAACTTCAGTTTATCCAATCTCTCCTCGTAGGTGAGTTCCCTTAAACACGGTATCATCTTCGTTGCCATCCGTTGGACCCTTTCTAGTTTATCAATATGCTTCTTCAAATGAGGTGACCATACCACCGCCGCATACTCTAGTCTTGGTCTTATCATGGTCACTATCAACTCCCTCAACATTTCCTCATCCATATAATTAAAAGCCACTCTCATGTTGGTCAGTAATCCATAAGTTCCCCCAATAATTTTGTTTATATGCTTTTCTGGTGACAAGTCATCCCGATTAATCACTCCCAAATCTTTCTCATCCTCTCTTTTACTAATCATCTCATTGCCCATTTTATATGTCCAGTGTGGTCTTCTTTCACTTATACCCATTTCTAATACATGACACTTCTTGGCATTAAAGTCCATTTTCCAAGTCTGGCTCCAGCTGTGTATTTTGTCCAAGTCCTCTTGCAGTTCTTTACAACTATCGATACATTTAATATGTTTCATAATTTTAGCATCATCTGCAAACATACTCATGTAACTATTCAAACCCTCTGGCAAATCATTTACATATATCAGAAACATTACTGAGGCCAAGACAGAGCCCTGGGGTACTCCACTAGTCACATTTCTCCATTGTGATACCTTGTCTCTTATTACTGTTCTCATCTGCCTTCCTATCAAATAATCTCCCATCCACTTTAATAGTTTCCCATGCACCCCTCCAAATGTCCTCAACTTCCACAATAGTCTCTTATAGGGTACCCTGTCAAATGCTTTCTTAAGATCCAGATAGACACAGTCTGCCCATCCCTCTCTCTCCTGTACGACATCTGTTACCCTACTGTAGAAACTTAGTAGGTTAGTAATACATGATCTTCCTTCCCTAAAACCAAACTGTCTTGGTGTTATCACTTCATTTTCTTCTAAATACTTTATCCATCTTTTTCTAATAACTTTCTCACAGATTTTACAAACAATACTAGTAAGTGACACAGGTCTATAATTAAGTGGATCCTCCCTATCTCCTCCCTTAAAGATTGGCACAATACTTGCTCTTTTCCAATCTTTAGGTAACTGTCCATTTTCAAGCGAGGTTTTGATAATGACATAAACTGGCCACACTAACTGGTCGGCACATTCCTTCAGGATCCATCCAGCCACACCATCTGGTCCCATTGCTTTTCTCACATCAAAATCCTTCATCAGCTGTAGCACCTCATCCATGTCAACTGTAATTTCGGTCATTCTCGTCAGCCTGGGTTCCATTTCAGGCTCCCTAAATTCGTCTTCCAATACATAAACTGACTGTAGCTTGTTGTTCATTATTTCACACAAGTCTTCCTCTCTTTCGTATGTTTCATCTCCATCCCTCAGTCGTATTATACTGTCCTTAACTTTCATTTTGCCATTTACAAACCTATAAAATAGTTTCGGCTCTTTTTTACAGTTAGATACAATATCTTTTTCGTATTTCCTTTCCTCTTCTCTCCGTATCCTTACATATTCATTTCTAACCTGCTTGTACTCCTCCCTGGCCCTTTCACTATACCTTCTTCTCACTTTCTTCCATGCTTTTTTTCTTGCCTCTTGTGCCATCCTACATCTGTTGTTAAACCATTCTTTCTTCCTTTCCATAGATGCAGAAAATTTTGGGACATACTTAGTAACTCCTGATTTATATACTTCTATCAAAAACTCATATTTCTCATCAACATTTGTGATCATATTCATTTTACTCCATTCTACATTTTGGAAAAAATTCCTCAGGGAAGCAAAGTCTGCCTTCCCATAATTGTATCTATTTTCTCTGTGTTTTTCATCTCTTTCTCCTTCCCTCACTCCTACCATGTCCATCTCAATTACCAGATGATCACTTTTACCAAAGGGGCAATGGTAGGTTATATTCCTCACATCATTTGGGTCCTTTGTGAATAGTAGGTCAAGCCTGGATGGTTCATCAACACCCCTAATTCTTGTGTTTTCTTTGATCAACTGGGTTAACATGTTTTCCATCATCAGTTCCATTAATTTATTTCCCCATGATTCTTCATTGTTCCCAGCATCCATACTTTCCCAATCAACTTCTCTACAGTTAAAATCTCCCATTAATATTATTCTATTTCTTCGTTCAATTAACATTTCTAGCCTAATAATGGATTCACTTATTAACTGTTCATAATCTTCCTTTGTCCATGCCCTAGTTTTGGGGGGCATATAAAAAACTATTACATCCGTTTTTTCTCCATAATTGTCCTCTATTTCAACTCCCAAAAGTTCACCCTTAGTATTTTAAATTTCTATATCCTTTACTCTTAGGTCATTATGGGTTAATATCACTATTCCTCCCCCAAATTTGCCTTCTCTGTCCTTCCTCCAAATCTTATAATTATTCCAGCCAAATAATTTTATATCGACATCTCGGGGCAATTTAGTCTCTACTAGGCAAACAATTTCAGGTTTATTTTCATTTAAGTAGTCTCCAATTTCCCCTTTCTTAGATATTAATCCATCTACGTTACTATACACGATGCTCAGATTTGCTGCACTGTTGTTATCTTTACTCGTTCTTCTCTTTTTCATATTCATATCCATCCCCTTTGTTTCCTTCACGTCTAGTTCTTCACATACCACTTCCTTGCCTTCATATCCATCACTCTCCAAAAAAAAGTTTTACGTTCTTCGTCTGTCCTCCTGTCATTTTTTTTCCTTTACTTGGTCCTTCAAAGATTTTAAGACTTTTCTTTCTTCTTCATTCAAGTCTTTTCTTACTATAACATTTTCCATTCCTGCCTCTTTACTTAGTTTCCAGGTCACCTTAAGTATGTCATTTACAACACTTTCTGAAGACATCTTAACTCTCATTGGTCTTGCTTCCCCTTTCTTATATGGCCCTATCCTCCTTACTTCCTCAATTTCTTTTTCCCACTTGTTTCCTTCGGGATCGATCTTGTCCAATATTTGCCTCACCTGATTTGAGTCTCTCTCGAGTCTCACAGACCTAACTTTTTCTTCTTCCTCCCTGTTTCCAAATATTATCACACATCTGTTCCTTTCTACTGTTTCTTTCACTATTTTCTCTTTTTTCTTCAATATTTTCACTACATTTTCTTCCATTTTTTTCTTGTTCATTTCCCTTTCTTCCTGAATAATTTCCCTTAAACTGACTACGTCTTTCTGTTCTTCTTCCACATGTGCCCATTTTGCCTTTTGCTCTTCTAACACACTACTTACCTTCTCTGTTTGGTTACCGCTTTCTTCTAGTTTTCTCCGTAATTCAATATTTTCTCGTTTTAAATTCTCGATCTCCTGGTTCGCTGTCTCATTGGCCTGTATCAAACTCTGTATAGTATTTTCGGTTTTTTCAGGCATGTCTCTTGATACTAGATCTTCCACTTTCTTTTCTAGACCACTAATTCTCATAATCAATGTTTTAACCAGGTCCATTACATTTGTTTCACTGTCAAATCCTGGGAATTCCGGTTCTCTCGTGTTTACATGGTCGGCCATCTTTAAGGTCGGTTACAGTACTAAACTGAACAGCTGTTCCCAAAATTCCTATAAAAACATTCATGTATACTTAATGACAATAGTTCTTTACATTTTTGATAGACTATAATAACTTGCAGTACTTAAAATTATTAACAAGACTGGAGACAGGACAATTCCTGAAAACTACTTAGGGTTTGTTGAGGCGGTTTGAGACACGTCTTCTTGCTGTGGCTGCCACTCCGTGTGTGTGTGTGTGTGTGTGTGTGTATGTGTAACTAATTGTATTTACCTAATTGTATTATACAGGATTTGAGCTAAGCTCATGTTGTCCCGTCTCTTTTCTACAAATATTTGTTATCAAATCTAGATTTAAATAAATGGAAGCTCTCTACCTGCACCATCTCTCCCTCCAAATTATTCCAGTTGTCTATAGTCTGACTTGCAAAACTAAATTTCTTTACATCATTGAGGCACAGACTCTTCTCCAGCTTGAAATCATGTCCTCTTGTTCTTCCGTCATCTTAGACAAAGAGGTCCTCTCTGTCCACACATTCTATTTCTCTTACTCCTCTAAACACTGCAATCAAATCTACCCTCCCTTTTCTCTCTCTCTCAGGGTTGGCAAGTTCAGCTTCTCTAATCTCTTTACTCATAAGACAACTCCTTCAAGCTTGGTGTCAATTTTGTGGCTATCCTTTGTATTCTTTCTAGTTTACTGGTATGCTTTTTCAAGTGTGGTGACCATATCACTTCTGCACATTCCAGTCTCAGTCTTCTCATGGTTGTTACTAAATCTCTCAGCATCTATTCACCCATATATATATATATTTTTTTTCTTTATGTGTTTGACTCTGAGCATAGGCTTCACACCCTGTTATCAAGGCCCAGCAGTCCTCCTATGTACCATACACCTCTGCATGTCACCGCTTCGGCACTAACACCCACCATCCATATTGAATACAAGCTAGAGCTATCTCATACAGGACTTGTGTATTGGTATTAGCGGGGGTATGTAGTATTCACCCATCCATCATCCAATCCTACGTTGCCCCATGAGGAGCATAGGAGCTCGGGGCTAGGCAAGTTGGTCCTGACATTTCAGATGAGAATGATCAGCCTCACTCATCCCTGAGTGGCACCACATGAGCAACAAACCCCAACCACCCCCTGGATATAAATCTTCACCGGCTCAATCCGACTGGAGCGCCACAATTACCCACTGAACCACCAAGTACAGTTACCTCCACTTCTAACGAGTACAGCGGGTGGTGTGTTTGGTGAAATGTGGCACCACTGTGTTTGTTTACATCATAGTAATAGTAAGTGAACAGGCAGACCTGGCAGAGCTTCCCCTCCGCTACTGTATCTAGTACCCACAGAAACAATGTTCTATCAAGTCACACTCTGTCTGCAAATACAAGTGTTTGCCACGTATGTATAGTGAAAGGTAGAGAGAAAAAACAAATAGTAATGCCATTGGCTCCTATTGTTTCTCTGACAGGAGATGACTGAGACGAGGTGGAACAGAGGGGAGGGGGGACAGGTGGTGGGGGCGCATGTATCGAAACTTTGTTGTGTTTCGTTATAACGATGAATGGTGTGATTATACAGATGTTCTGAGGTGATCTGTAACTCTGTATGCAATAACGTGTATTGGATGAATGTTGGAGTCTTAATGTTCATCATACAATGTGGTGAAGAAATGTAGTTGCGCATAAATGTTAGATGGTGAGATGTCCGGTGTCTCGAAATGTGGTTCACCTAAGTCTAGTGAGTGTGCGGCTCAACTGTGTAACATTTTTGTGGCTGAACCAGGGTGGTCATAAATGAATCATGATTATGCATGTGACACAACAGTCATGACATATTTGTGAGGAAAAACGGTCATAATATTGGCAAACCATCGTATAAGTAGATATCCTGTTGCACAGGATTATAGCTACCTTGAGTGTTGAACAGCTATTGGCTTGTTGTGCAAAAATGTGCAGTCATCATACTAATGAATCAAGCAGGATCACGCGGAGGTAATGAGATACTGTATTTGCATAATGAGTGCTTATCTATTATTATAATAATTTAAATAACAGTGTTACGGGTGTTCAGTCCACAAAATGATGTCGCTTTCTTCGAGGTGCTNTTGAACATCATATATTATATTCTCTTTAAAACATCCATATAGTTTCCATACAAGTATCACACATTCAGGCCCTCCTTATCTCCAGACGCATTATACTATTTAATCGTGAGTCTACACTCACACACTGTTCATCCAGATTGACCAATATTTCCCATACCAACACCAAACATCACATATGTTGGTGATGATATTACTCCTACCTGCCCACCTCACTGACTCTTACTCCACGACAGTCCACTTCCATACACACCTTGTCACCAAGCAGGGTCGTCAGGCCTTCCCACCCTCTCTATTCCTGCAACATTTCCTTTCTCTCCCAATGCCCTGCCCCACTGACCAACCTCTCCTCCAGTCCCCCCTTACCAACCAAACATTCAGTTCTATTTCTAACTGCCTTAGGAATATCGTTTCATCACAAATATCCGCAATATCAAAATCTGTTGTCAAACTTGAGGTTATTATGAGTCTCATATGATGGCTCTGAACAACTATACTATAACAACGTTACACTTTCCATCTACAATCACCACCACCATAGTCCCCGGTACTCATTACACATCGTAAATTTTAGGTCCTGCTTCCCTTTGTCCTACAATTGATATACTGTATTGTGTGTGTCCATTGACTGTCATGAAATTGCAATGATGGTATCAGGCCAATGTTCACTGTTACAGAGGCATTTCGGCAGTGTGGTTTTGCTGGAAATATTGTGTTTTCTAGCTTCGTTTGTGCAGGGGTACAGTAATGACACTGGTCAAACCAGATCCATGTTAACCCCCCGAGTCCCATCGACGTACGGTGTACGTCGCTACATTTTTCCGCGGACAGACCCAACGATGTACATCGTACGTCACGCAATTGCAAGGGCCATTGTGTGCACATTTTTCAACATTCGCGGGTGATTTTTGGTAGGCATATGTGGGAGACCTTCTCTACCTGCTGTCAAGCAGGGATACTGCCTGGCCCCTCCTAACCCCCCCTTCCCCCCCTCCCCCCCACACTGGGCAATTCACCTGTTAGCAGCAACCTAGCCAGTAAAGGTATGTTGCCCCACGGTCTCTCTAATGACGAAATTCACGATGAAAGTGATTCCTGAGGTGGAGGACAAAGAAACAAAGAAGCTAGAGGTAGAAACAAACAGAAGTGATGAGGTGGTAATGTCATAAAGGAAGGTGCCATATACTGGGGTTTTGGGTAAGTGAACAATGCTTATAAATACCTATATTATTGTGTGAAAACCATTATATACTTTTACTACACATAAATTCGTACCAAATAAATGAAATAAATACGTAATTTAAAGTGGCTTGAATTAGTCAACCCTTCCATAATTCGTTTTCTTAGCCAGGTACCCTGAAAAAGAAGGAAAAAGTAAGGTTGAGTGACACCTGTATCAACATTTTTTTACCTCAGGATCGCGATTTCACTATGAATTTTCGATATTTCTTACCAAAAGCGAAGGTTTCAGCCAAAAAACAAAAAGTCGAAAATCGGTTGGGATCTGGGGGTAGGCTGGGTAAAAAACCACTCGGGACTCGGCGGATTAATATAGTAGATGACGTATGCAACGTTTGTGTGTGATAAACGGACATATAATGAACTACAACACTAGCAACATCATGCATGTCTGCCAGTTGTCTACCATTATAACACAAGTTTTAGTATGTGGCCACGGCTACACAAAATGTATCAGTGGCATGGTGCTGCTGGTAGAGTATAAAATTATGTATAGTCTACTTGTGATTGTGCAGGGAGTCTGGCAATACACTTCACCGACTTAATCACACTCATGCCAAGATAGCCACCAAAATCGCGGCTTTGGTGGCTATACTGACTGACCATTGAACATACTTTCACCTCCCAGTAGTCTGAATGAGGTCCTGTTCTCAACCAACAGAAAATTAAGTAATAGAGTGGGGAATGCAGTTTTATATGTAAAGTAATGAGTGTTTTATGAACCGTGTCATTTTACGGACTGATACAGTATTACACAGCCAAGGATGAGCTGGACCTACGGAAGGATAAAGGTTGAGTGCTGCTCGAGCGTCCAAGTAAACCCAAGCAACCACGAGCACCTGGATGGTAAAACCCAACCACTGCGATTTAGGCAAAATACCCCTGGGTTCTGAAGCTACCCCACGTCATCCAGTAGAAATATTTACACAAGTTCATTGATAAGGCTGCAATCTCGTTGTAGTGATGCGATATGATAAGGAAGTCAGTATCAGGTCTCGTTTTCCTTTATACAAGGAAAGGACAGACAAACAGACAGACACAGACAGACAGACAGACAGACAGACAGACAGACTTGTGCATTCATGGTGCCATTACAAGTTGCTACAATATGACATAGTAGACCCAGGAAAGAATTGGATGGTCCTTGTCTCCCTGGGCATCCTTCTACAGTGACAGTAGCCTCATATCACCCACCTGTGACAGTAGGAGTATAACAAGCCTCCTTGTTTATAAGCTATCTGAGAGAGAGAGAGAGAAAGAGAGAGAGAGAGAGAGAGAGAGAGAGAGAGAGAGAGAGAGAGAGAGAGAGAGAGAGAGAGACTCTCTCTCTCAAACACACACACACACACAAAAGTCCGGCCCTTCCTTGTATAATGGGCAACGAGACCTGATATTGACTTCCTTATCGTATCACATCACTACGACGAGATTGCAGTCTTATCAGTGACCTTGTGTGAATCTACTAAATGACATGGGGTAGCTTCAGAACCCGGGGGTGTTTTGCCTAAACTGTGGTGGTTGGAATTTACCATCCAGGTGCTGGTGCATAGATGTTGCTTACGTTTACTTGGACGCTGCAGCAGCACTCAACCTTTATCCTTCCGTGCGTCCAGCTTATCCTTGGCTGTGTAATACTTTATATGCCTATATGATGACACAGTGCATAAAACACTCCTTATTTTACATATAAAATTGCATTATTTACTATATTACTTAATGTTTCTCTTGGTTCAAAACAGGACTTCATTCAAACTGTTTGGAGGTGAAAGTGTTCAATGGTAAGTCAGTATAGTCACCAAAACCGAGACCTTGGCTGCTATCTTGCCATGAGTGTGAGTAAGTTGGTGAAGTGTATTACAAGACTCCTCTCACAAACACACGTACACTATACCGATTTTACACTCTTCCAGCAGCACCACGCCCCCGATAAATTCGCGGAGCTATGACCACATACTAAAACCTTGAGTTATAATGGCAGACGATGGACAGGCATGCGTGGTAAAGGAAACATTCCTCCCTCTGGATAAACAGTGTATGAGTGTAGACACACAATTAAACAGTATTATGTGTCTGGAGTTAAGGAGGGTCTGAATGTGTAATACTTGTATGAAAACTAATGTATGAATGTTTTAAAGAGAATATGTTAAACGATGATCAATGTTTGTGGATGCTATGTCACAACTATCTAGACTAATGAAATGCCACCTCGAAGAAAGCGACATCATTTGTGGACTTTACATCCGTAAAACCGTTATTTCAGTTATTATAATACTAGATATGCATTCATTATGCAAATACAGTATCTCATTACCTCCGCGTGATTCATCAGTATGATGACTGCACAACATTTTTGCACAACAAGCCATCAGCTGTCCTCAATTATTATAAAACTATATATGCATTCATTATGCAAATACAGTATCTCATTACCTCCGCGTGATTCATCAGTATGATGACTGCACAACATTTTCGCACAACAAGCCAACAGCTGTCCAACACTCAAGGTAGCTATAATCCTATGCAACAGAACATCTAATTATATCATGGTTTGCAAGTAATCCCTCCAATATCCGTTGTAATAGAGCCAAAGGCATGTCCGAATACTGGTTTTGTCCGGATATTGGTCCTGAAGCTCCAGCACTGGTTTTTCATGACCTTAACCTAACCTAACCTAAATCAGAAAACTACCTACCTACCTCCCTACTGGACATGTATAGCACTTATTTAGGTCCCTTTTCACATAAATAATGCACATATAGCATGAATTTATTGAATTTTAACCAAAAAAAGATGATTTAGAGGTGCATGGGTCATAGGAGCTCAGAACTTGCCAGCATAGTATAAGCAAGTATCGGACATGGAAATCATCTTTTCTCACATTTTATACAACAAATTATTGGATACAAAGCATCAAATACAGTATGTGATGTTAACTGCTACCAGAAAAATGGTTAGATTAGGTTACGGTAGGTTAGGTTAAGTTAGGCTATGACCGGACATGAAATTCACTGCTTCCACCTTTTTCCTAGCTAGTGCACTTAATAACCATGCATGAAAGAATTAAATTTAAAGCAGGAAATTATGATTAACACAATGTTAAGTTAGGTTAGGACCGGACATGAAATTCACTGCTTCCACCTTTTTCCTAGCTGTTTTACTTAAGAACAATGCATGGAAAAATTAAATTGCAAGCAGGAAATTATGATTAACATTTAGGGTAATTTCTTAACACATTAACAGCATGATGAAAACAGGTTAGGCATGAAAATCTTTATGGTAACCATAGGTTAGGTTAGGTTAGGAATGGACATGAAATTCACATCTTCCACCTTTTTTCTAGCTGTTTTACTTAAGAACCATGCATGGGAAAATTAAATTGCAAGCAGGAAATTATGATTAACATTTAGGGTAATTTCTTAACACATTAACAGCATGATGAAAACAGGTTAGGCATGAAAATCTTTATGGTAACCATAGGTTAAGTTAGGTTAGGAATGGACATGAAATTCACATCTTCCACCATTTTTCTAGCTGTTTTACTTAAGAACCACGCATGGGAAAATTAAATTGCAAGCAGGAAATTATGATTAACATTTCTGGTAATCTTTTAACACATTTACAGCATGATGAAAACAGGTTAGGCATGAAAATCTTTATGGTAAGCATAGGTTAGGTTAGGTTAGGTTAGGTTATGACCGAATATGAAATTCACTGGCTCCCACCTTTTTCCTAGCTAGTGCACTTAAGAACCATCCATGAAAAAATTAAACTGCAAGCAGGAAATTATGATTAACATTTTTGGTAATTTTTTAACACATTTACAGCATGATGAAAACAGGTTAGGCATGAAGTTAGGGTACTTACGAACAAGAAGCTGCCATCCTGATGTAATAACCCACTCTATCATCTCAGACTCTGACAGGAAGACCTTGCACCTGACACACCTTTCCAATTGAGAATCACCAGCACTTATCACCAACACTTTCCACAAGGTTTTTTTTTTTTATAACTGGAATCACATCACTTCACTGCACTGTACATAACAGTAAATTCCATCATCACACACATGATGAAGAAGGTGAAGAGCAGTATCAAGCACTTTAGGAGGTAGGGTATCACCACAAAAGCAATCACTTCGGCCGCCATTGTCGGAGGTGTTCATGAGGCAGTAACTGAGTGGGTAATGGCGACCGACAGACAGACGCCACGAGTGTAAACACAGCCGATCAGCGCGGGCGGGAAATTCAAACTGACGCAGTCCTAAAAAATTAATTTTTTTTTTTTTCTATTTTTTGGGCATTTTGGGGGTTGGGCAGCCCACAATTTCCGAATAGTGAGTATATCCGAGTATTGGACATCCGAATAATAGAGGGATTACTGTACTTTTCCTATTACACTGAGAAGGCAAATGCCCCTATGATTACCACACACTGCTTTTTCCCCTTTTCCTTTGTTCAAGGGAATAATTATACCTGACTTCCAATCTTCTGGTATCTTCCTTCCAGGCCAAGCTGCACATCTTTCGCATCCATTCTACTACTATTTCTCCTCCATGCTTCAGCATTTCACCACACACTCCATCAGTTGCTGGGGCTTTCCCCATTTTAACTTTCTTAATTGCTTCCACAACTTCCATCCTACTTTTTTCCTCTCTTCTCACATCCTTCCATCTCCCAGCCATTCCCCAGTCACTTACACTTGCATTACTTTCATTCTCTATGTTCAACGATTCCTTAAAATGTTCTCTCCATCTGCTCACTTTTTTTCTCTTCTCCACTAGTAATCTACCATTTTTATCATTCACTCCCAACTAACTTCTTTGTCACCCTGTCTAACTCTCTTTACCTCTTTCCAGAACATTTCTTACAATCCCTCCACTTTACACTGAAATTCCTTCCAAATTCCTCATCCAATCTCTTCTTACTCTCTCTTACTAATCTTTTCACCTCTCTCTTCCTCTCTACAGTACATATACCTTTCTCTTCCTCTCTACAGTACATATACCTCTCTCTTCTGTCTTTCAACTTCTTCCACACCTCTGTTTCCCATCCACTCATTATATGGTTTCTTCTTTTGTGCTACAGCCTCTCAAACCTCTTCATTCCACCATGCTGCTCCTTGCACCCCCTTTCGCTTTCTCTTCATCCCACACACCATCTTACATGCTGCACAGATTTCTTCTGTGAATATCTTGCACATACCTTCCATGTCCCCCATCTGCTCCAGTCCATATTTACCCAAGTGCTTCTCCACTTCCCTCTTACATTCTGCCTTTTTTCCATCCTCTTGTAACCTTTCCATTTAACATTTCCCCCCATTACGGATAACTGGACCCTTTTTCTCTGAGGGATCTGTCACTGCAGAAAATTACCTAAATATGTTGCAAACCTTCTTTTGGGCCAGGGTACAAGATCAGGACTGTTATTTCCAGCAAGGTGGAGCTCCACCTCATTATGGCCGTCATGTTCGTCAGTGGATTGCTGAAAACTTTCCCGGAAAGTGGATCGGACGCCGGGGTCCGATTGAGTGGCCGACACGCTCCCCAGACCTCACACCTCCAGATTTCTTTCTCTGGGGGCTCGTGAAAGACCTTGTTTATCGTGAAAAGCCTTGTACCATTCAGGAATTGAAGGGCTCAAAATACTGCAAAGTTTGAGGAAACTGATATCAAACTTTGCGAGCGTGTGTGCCACTCTATGCCTGCTCGGCAGAAATTGTGCATTGATCACGAGGAAGGGCACTTTGAACATTGCAAGTAAAACAGCTTGGTACAGTTCTTTAATAATTTTCCCTCGAATATACTGTTAGATAAACATGACTTTCACTGATTTCTACCTTCTTGTACACTGTAATACAAATGGCAAACAATCAACTAACTGACAGCCGTAAAAACAGAAATTGGGCGCTACTTTTGACTCACCCTGTATATATATATATATATATATATATATATATATATATATATATATATATCGTTTCGTTTCGTTTTTGAAGGCTGCAACATGCTTGCATGCGTCGGCCTTTTTGGATTGGAGCGTGTAGCATTTTATGACCGGATGCCCTCCCTGATGTCTACCAATGACCCTTGGGTGGATTTGATCCTCTGACCCTACGGCCAGAGCGGAGCGCTCTAACCCACTGAGCCATAAAATTATGGTACCATAGTGCTACTTCATATACTGGTTCACTGAGCATACAGTACACTGCACAAAGTCTGGGTTTCACAATCTATATTACATGAGTGACCTTTGTTAAAACAAAGACTTACTTCAATGAGGTGGTCAGTAAGATCAAGTTTCTCTTCAAGTCTAAACCTGGGGATTGCAACCTCGATCTTAGCTGCATGTAAACCCAGATTCAGGTTGCTTAGGAGATCCATCTGCGAGAGTTTAGCTTCCACTGCTGGGAGACCTTCACGTTCATCAGGAAGTACAAATAACATACTGAGCTTGGAACCCTGCAGAAACAAGCCAGATGGATGAGAATACTAATTTTAGCAGTGTCAGCTCAAAAAATGTTAAATGACCTAATAGAAGCACAACATACAGAGCAGGTATGGCTGAACATTAGGCATAATATAACTACTACCAGTACAGTACTTTGAACTGAATGAACAGAAGGCAATGATTAATTATGTGTGTGTGGATGAAAGGATGAGAAGGTGTGTAATGGATGCAAGAGTATATAGAGGTTGGGACAGTGGATTTTCGGACCACCACTTGGTGGTGGTCAGAATCAAAGTGCAAACAAAATGGAGGAAGAGAAGAAAGGAAGGCCAGAGGAAGTAGTTCTTACAAGGAGGGTAGAAAAGTTACAAGAGGATGGGAAAAAAGGCAGAATATAAAAGGGAAGTGGAGAAGCGATTGGGCAAATATAGATCGGAGCAGATGGAAGGACGTGGAAGGTGTGTGCAAGGTATTCACAGAAATCTGTGCAGCATGCGAAGTGGTTTATGGGGTGAAGAGAAGATGAAAGGGGGTTCAGGGAACAGTATGGTGGACTTAAGAGGTGAGAGGGGCTGTGGCACAAAAGAAGAAAGCATATAGTGAGTGGATGAGAAACAAAGGCATCGAAGAAGTTGAGAGGCAGAAGAGAGAGCTGTATGTAGAGAGGAGGAGAGAGGTGAAAAGATTAGTAAGACAGAGTAAGAAGAGAGTGGATGAAGAATTTGGAAGGAATTTGAGTGCAAAGTAAGAAAATGTTCTGGAAAGAGGTAAAGAGAGTTAGACAGGGTGACAAAGAAGTTAGTCGGGGAGTGAAAGATAAAAATGGTAGATTACTAGCAAAGAAGGGAGAAAAAGTGAACAGATGGAGAGAACACTTTAATAAATTGCTGACCATAGAGAATGAAAGTAATGCAAGTATAAGTGGCTGGGGGAATGGCTGGGAGAAGGAGGGATGTGAGAAGAGAGGAAGAAATCAGTAGGATGGAAGCTGTGGAAGCAATGACGAAATTTAAAATGGGGAAAGCCCCAGGAATTGATGGAGTGGGAGGAGAAATGCTGAAGTATGGGGGAGAGATAGTAATAGAATGGAAGTGGAAAGTGTGCAGATTGGCCTGGGAGGAAGGTAGAGTCCTGAAGGATTGGAAATCAGGTATAATTATTCCCCTGTACAAAGGAAAAGGGGAAAAAGAAGTGTGTGGTAATCATAGGGGCATTTGCCTTCTTAGTGTAATAGGAAAATTATATGGTAGGATACTTATTGACAGAGTTACGGAAATAACAGAGGAATTAGTGGGAGAAGAACAGGGAGGTTTTAGGAAGGGAAGAGGTTGTGTAGATCAGATATTCATTCTTAGATCTATAGTGGAAAAGTTTCTAGAGAAGGGAGAGAAATTTTTTTGCAGCCTTCATGGATTTGGAGAAAGCATATAACAGGGTGGATAGACAAAGATTGTGGAAAGTGTTAAGAACATATAGAACAGATGGGAAGTTGTTGAAGGCTGTGAAGAGTATGTATGAGGGTGCTAAGGCTGCAGTGCGTGTGGATGGTGAACTGAGTGGATTTTTCCATTTGAAGGTTGGATTGAAGCAAGGTTGTGTCATGTCTCCGTGGTTGTTCAATCTGTATATGGATGGGGTTGTAAAAGAGATACAAGGTAGGGTAGTGGATGTTGGAGTGGCCCTAGTGAGAGAGGGCAGTGTTTGGAAACTCCCTGTGCTGTTGTTTGCAGATGATACTGTGCTGTTCAGTGAAGACCAAGGGGAGCTGCAAGGCTTGGTAGATGAATTTGGGAGTGTGTGTAAGAAATAGAATCTAAAGGTGAATGTAGGGAAGAGTAAAGTGATGGTCTTCGAAGGAAGTGAAGTCAGTGAATGTACAGTGAGACTGGATGGGGAGGATATGGAGAATGTGAGTTCATTTAAGTACTTGGGTAGTGTGATGAGTAAAGATGGAAGTTTAGAGGGTGGAGTGATTAAAGGGTGCAGCAAGGAAGGAAGGTTGCTGGTTCTTTGAAAGCAGTGATAAGAAACAGGGAAGTGAGCATGGAAGTGAAGCTGCTACATGACAGTATTGTGATACCAACTCTAACATATGGAAGTGAAGCTTGGCCCTTGTTAAAGGGACAGAAGTCAAGAGTGAGAGCAGTGGAAATGAGTTATTTGAAAGGAGCATGTGGAGTCACATGGAGAGACAGACTGACAAATGAGGAAGTGAATGATGTGTGGGGCTTTTTCTTGGAAGGAACAGTTGTGCGGGCCCGTGGCCTTTGGTTCCTTCTTCCATGCATAAAAAAAAAAAAAAAAAAAAAATGTGGAGAGGATGGAGAGTGAGAGACTGATGAGGAGAGTGTATGTGTGTGAGGTGGAGG